>CM032232.1:135675000-135732500 GCA_019009955.1 Riptortus pedestris
AGGGGGGAGAGGGGAGAGAGGGGGGGAGGGAGAGAGGGAGAGAGTGAGAGGAGTAGTGGAGGGAGTGAGAGAGAGAGAGAGTTGAGAGACGAGAGAGAGAAGGGAGAGAGAGAGAGAGAGAGAGAGAGAGAGAGAGAGAGAGAGAGAGAGTTATTGTGTTTTTAACACCGCAAACATTTGTTGGCCACAAGATTCACATATTTTTTTGATCCTTTCTCTTGACGAGTACTTTGGTAGTTGGCATTTTGGGAAACTAATATAAAACCACTCGGAACAAAGGGAAATTGGCAACTAATGCTCTATAGTTATTCAGTAGCATGTTAGCTGATTGTAAAGCAGAAAGTATAATAAAGAATATTCAGTGGTTACTCTAATAAGGGTTGGTTTTGGTACGCATTGAAAAGTCCGTCACGCAGGGGCTGCGTAAACAGATTTCCCAGGTGAAGGTTTACAATAGATAAATATACATATAGATAACACTACCGTGAATGTTAAGTGAATAAATACAAACGGTAATGAGAAATCTTTCAGACAATTTACAATGCACGTTAATAATCTCTACAACGGAAAGCTGCTGAATTGCAAAAAAAAACAGGCCAGCCAACCATGTAGCTCTGAATGAATAGATAGACCGGAAAGAAAATCAATTAATGATTTATATCTGAATCTAACATATTAATTTTATTGAAAATAATTTACTAAAGCTAGTGCTGTAGTTTGTAATGAATCAGAATCAGCTTTATCTCAATCATTCAAATTTTAGTAATCAAAGAACAAAAGAAGGGGTGGGGATCAACAGAATGTATTTGCATTTATCTCACAAAGTAAAAGTTTAATGAAAACAATATTTGGTTCATAATACAGCAGCTTATTATTAATATAACATGAGTAGAAGTGGGGGTTTATTTATATAATTTTGAACGGACCTCATTTAGTAGATTTCCCTTAAGGGAAATCAACTATTGAAGTCGTACATAATTTCGAAACTTGTCTTAAAATGTCGATCCTACCCAAGAGAGGCCGAAAATTAGGCCTGTTCAAAACTTTACTGTATATATATATTAAGTTTGGTAACGATAAGACAAAAATTGGGACCGCTAGAGCAGATATATACATATATATATATATATATATATATATATATATATATATATATATATAAATATATATATTTGTCTTATCGTTACCAAACTTAATATATAATCGTTTTATACAGAAATACAGAACAAGTTCGTTTACGGCTGAAATCGAACCAGGGGGAGGGGGGGGTTAGAGAGGGAGTATTTCGAAAAGTCTTAATTTCTCCATTATTATGCTTCGGATCAAAGAATTGTATAAAACCATTCATATTGCATATTTAATGTTCTATAAATGTTGTTATGTATATGTTTTCACTATCTTGATTATTAACTAAGATATTTGCAGTTTTTAGTTTTCGGTCTTGAGTAAGCCCCACTCCTACTCATCTCATGTTAACAATATACTATTATGTTATGAAGCACTTTATTTTAAGCTTAAATTGTTCTCATTGAGCTTTTAATTTTTGAGATAAATGCAAAAACGAAACGCACTTGGGAAGTCTACTTAGTTAACGCAGCATCGATAATTGTCATCGGATCATAGGATCGATGGACATTTGAAGAAATTATTCGATAATCGCGTCATGAGTAAGATCTCAATAGCAGATTTCCTTGAAGAGAAATCTGCTAAAATCTTAATTACAAATAGCAGATTTCAACCTAAGTGAATTTCTTCAGTTTCAGATAATCATTTAGTGCCTGTAGCTACTGGATTGCTGAGTTACATTCTTGAGGCTCTATCAGTGCGAAGACACCTCATCTAATACTGTAGAAGCCAACTTTGAATTATGGTCGTCGCACCATTCACAGACATCACCACCATTAGCACGGAATCCCCGAGAAATAAATAAGAAGGGAATGAGAAATATGGCAGAGGGCATAATTGCGGAGAGAGAGACAGCAGAGGTGTTACTGTGCAGGTAGCAGCTGATTCTGGATTTATTACAGCTGGGAAAACGCCAAGAGATAAAAGGGGTTAGGGGAAGAGAGGACGTCCGCGAGATGACACCACGTCTGCCAGAGAGATTGGTAACACTGATCGGCGTGCAGTGTTGATTTAGTGGCGGTGCAAGCCTGATACTATCTGCCAGAGAGACTCTTACAAGGGTAGGAACAACGCTCTAAGCATGGGCCTCGCATCTGATCCAGTTCAGTGTCACGAGGGAAAAATGTCTCGAGCTAAAGGTTGCGGCGTTAGAAATCGCTGGAGATAAGTGTGCTCAACGCATATTTCATCCGGCTGCAGCTCTTGTTGCACACTCTTGCACCTAGAAGTCGCGCCATTCTAAAGAACTACCACATCTTGGAGTAGCATCGTGTCTAAAGTGAATATCTCACTGTGGCTAGGCAATTTTAATTGAACTTCAACTAGGTAAAACAAATAAAAAAGGTCCGTCACGCAGGGGCTGCGTAAACTAAGCAGATTTTCCTCGTGAAGTTTAGTAATAGATAGATCTACATACTGGTAACAACACCACCGTGAATAAATACAAACGGAAATAAGAAATGTTTCATCCAATTTCAATAACCTGCCGACAGGAATCAAACGGGTCTGCACGCCTCGTACCGGAAAGAAAAACAATTACTAAAATATATCAGAATATAACATATTAATTTTATTGAGAACTATGTACTATGCGTAGTACTGTAATTAATAATGAGTCAAAATAATTGTTATCTCAACCATTCAAATTTTAGTAGTCCAAAACCTTAAGACGAGTGGGGAGTCACCAGGACCTATTTGCATGTATCTCGTATAATAAAGGTCTCTTGAGTACAATTTTTGGTATTTAAGCTTCGAATACTTCCACTAAGACTACTTGACAACAAATCTAAACTACCACTACGCAACAAACGACTGATTTATAAAACAGTACTCAGACCAATATGGACATACGGAGTTGAACTTTTGGGTTCCACTAAACCTTCAAATTCCTACAAAATCCAAACCCTCCAATCCAGAATTCTCCGCAAAATAACAGATTCCCCATTTTATGGATCGAATTTAACTCTCCATAACGACCTCAACATTCCTTTTGTCCATGCCCTCGCAAAATCCCGATATCAGAAATTCCACTCTCTCCTTCCCGCACATCCTAATCCTTTAGTCGAATCGCTTTCATCTACCCATATTCCAGAAAACCCAAAACGACGACTGAAGCGTAAGTGGTCAAGAGACCTCCTTGAGTAGTGCTCAGAATAATTCCATTTAGTACCAGCCAATGTTCCCTCCAATGTGGGTATTGTCAATGGACAACTTCCCACCTCAAGTGAATAATCAAGCCAATTGTTATATCATTCACATCATTTGCTTGTAATATGTATATATGTTGTTACAAATAAACGAATAAATATTTAAAAAAAAAATAGCTTCGAAAAATGTTATTTATTATGTAGCAGAGTATTGTTTATGTAACATGACTAGAAGTGGCGGTTTGCTGAAGGCTGAGAACTGAAAAATCCTAATATACCACTAGAGCGGTAACAGACAAATATATATATATATATATACAGTTTCGAACGGACTTCATTTTCGTCATGCCCTGGGTAAAATCGATTTGAAGAAAAATTTCGAAAATCGCGTCATGAGTACGACCTCAATAGCTGATTTCTCTTAAGGGAAGTCTGCTAGAATTATGGAAATTTACTAATAAACCTGGTCTTGTGTTGAAAATAAAAACACATTCACGTGCTCTAAGACTTTGTTTACATTCTGAATGTGATATCCTCAAATTCACCCCACTCATTCCAAATTAATAATTGAAATATAGCGGTAAAACATAGAAGCTTTATCAGTAAAACTCTTATTGTAAAATAAGATAATTTGGAAAATACAGTAATTTCAACAGATTTTCCTTAAGGGGAAGTCAGTTATTCAGGCTGTACTTATGATGCGATTTAAGAACAATTTTTTGAAATTTCCCATCGACGGAACCTAGAACATAACGAAAATGAGGTCACTTCAAAATTATATTTTCTCGTACTAACTGTGGGCATTTTTTTTTATCCTTTCAAAACTCGATTTGCTGGGTGTCTCAAGTTTCCGTGCCACCTCCCCCCCCCCTTAAAATCTGTAATTATATTAATAAAATGCTGAGACTTGGTGAGCAATAATTGTGATCCCTAAACAATCTTTTCAGTACATATTCAACTTCATAACCTTTCCACTACTTTCCCTGCGTCCATAATTTTGGAATTTCCAATGAAATGCCATACTTTTTTTGACGGATACTTGTAGAAAATCAAATTCTAAAACGATTTTATATCGGGGAATTTTTCTATTTGATCGTTTAGGATAAGTAATGGATTCTGAAAAAAATAAAATAAATAAAAACAAAATTAAAACGAAATAGCACAAAAGTATTCTTGAATGAATCCAAAAAATGTTTGCTTCACAAAAAAATCAACTTAACAAAAAAGTCCGCCACTCAGGGGCTGCGTAAATATGCAGATTTCCCACGTGAAGTTTTGCAATAGAGAAATCTGCATACTAGTAACGTAGTAGTAGTAACGAGTCTCTAAGCCAATTTCCTGAGAGCCAAACAGTTAAGGAAACGGCCGAAGTAGCTTTCGGAGTAAAGTCACGAATAGAATCGACATCAGCCGATCTCATCTCTTCCGTAATCCACACACACTTAATAATAATGCAAATATCTGGGTTAATATTCAAGATAGAATATAAATGTACATAACATTACTTATAATAAATTTAATTTACAATAAGAGTGGTTCTATACAAGTTTTCGAACCAACTTATAGTAACGGAGATATTATGAATTTTTGAAATTCCCCCTCTAAATCCCCCTCCTACCTGTCCGATTTCAGCCATTAACGAACTTGATCTATCTTTTTACATAAAATAATTAAATATCGAGTTTGGTAACGATTAAACAAAAATTGCGACCGCTAGAACGTTAAAAGACAAATATATATATATATATATATATATATATATATATATATATATATATATACTTTTGAACGGACCTAATTTTCGTAAGTTTCTCCTAGACGACGGGCATTTGAAGAAATGTTTCGAAAATCTCGTCATGGGCTGATTATCCTTGAGGGAAATCTGCTAAAACGTTTTTAGAATTAATTTATTTTAAACTAATCACGTAGTAATAATTTTTCTTGAGCTAAACGTATGCTTAAATATAAGTCAAAGATTCGTTTTGATATTTTATATTTATAGATAAATTCAATGATTGTTATCCATATTAGAGTTTATAGGTCATACAATTTATTCTTGAAGATTACATATAAATTCCACTAATTTGAGCTGACTGATGTTGAAAAGGAATGCCAATCCAATTTTACATCTACAAGAAGTTTTGATAATACAATCAATTCCCTTCATCACTTTCTCTTCGTTTCATCCGGGCAAACACATCTAAATATTTTGAATTTAAAACGAGCCGGATTCATGAGCGCAATAAGCTGTTTTCTCAGGGCGGACGGACAGGCCTTCAAGAAGCCCGAGGAACGACGTGACTCGAATATTGGGGACGAGCATTTCTCAATGGAAGTAGATAAATAAACGGGGGGAAAAGGGGGGGGATATGAGGGCTAGCCCCGGCCACCATTAGAATTTCAAATATTCAAATTCATGCCGTAAAGGTCAATGGAAGATGTAAGTGGCAGTGGATCTGCTTTCGAGACAACCCCAACAACCTTTTTACTCAATTGCTTAACAAAGAGGTATGAACGCTAATCGCTGGGATAGCTCTTTGCCTATACCTCTTTGCTAACTCGAATGACCCCTGGGCAGAGGCTACTGTACATCGGCGACACGGGCATTGCAGTTATAGTCCGTTGTGCGTCATTGTTGTCCAGTCTACGTATAAAATTACACTTTGCATTCAAATAAGAGGAAAATCAACTTAAGTATGTACTACTTGACGATCGACTGGAAATAATGTCTTCTTCTTGGACCTGTTCTTTCAGGATGGAGAATAGCAAAGCAACACAAACCACAACACAATTTTTGTCAATGAATATTTCTTATTTACGTTTCATTGTCAGGCTAACTCATTCCACAAGAAGCGCTCTCTTTAAACTATTTAGCAAGCTGCCAATCTGTGGAGAGTAGCTTGAAATATATGCAATATTTTTTTCTACTGTTTCGATTGGTATTATATACCTTAAAGATCCTTAGCCACCCTGAGGGAGATTCGAGGGATTCGTCATCAGGTTTTTAGCAGATTTTCTTTAAGGGAAAACCTGCTATTGAGGTCGTGCTCCAGTCGAGATTTTGGCAAGATTTCTCAAATGTCCATCGACGAAATTCATTAAATAAAATCCTAAGTCCCACCCTGGCTAGAAAAGGGTGGTAACCTGTAGATATCCGGTCCCAATTAGCCTTAGTTTCAATAAGTGGACGTTAATAAATAATAGTAATAAATAATAAAAAATATATATTCTCTGTTAACTCTCTAGCTTTCGCAATTTTTGTTTAATCGTTACCAAAGTCTATATTTAGTCGTTCTATGTAAAAAGAAAGATCCGAGTTCGTTAATAACTGAAATCGGACAAATGGGAGGGGGTAGGGGGTTTAGAAGTGAAAATTTCGAAAATTGGAAATATCTTTCTCCCCCTGTTCACCCCCACCCCTCCCCCTGGTCCGATTTCAGCCATCAACAATCTTGAACTTTCTTTTTGTATAAAAACGACTAAATATCGAGTTTACTAACCATCAAACAAAAATTGCGACCGCTAGATCGGTAACAGACAAATATATATATATATATATATATATATATATATATATATATATATATATATATTCCCACTGGGTAGAAGGGGTATTCCCCCCCTAAGGGAAATCTGCTAAAAACAGTGCATAAACTGCTTCTATTGATCCTTAATGGATCGAAACACATAAATATAATTGCTGAGAATCCGTGGCAAGTTCGATTTCCTCCTGGGCAGTAGGAATTTATTTAGTGATGAACAAATAAAATCCATAGTCCCACCCTGGCTAGAAAAGGGTGGTAACATGTATAGGATGACCCGTACCAATTAGCCAAAGTAGCAAGCAGTGGACGTTAATAAATATAATTACATATATCATGTCGAGTATTAAATATAATTTTTCAATTTAATCCTTATACAGGAAGAAATATAGAATGGAATGTGACATGATGTCCAGCAATAGAGAGACTGCTAATTATCCTGGTAGTAGACTATTTGAAAGGACGATAAAGGATATTAGATAGTCAGTGCTGACCTATGCCGGTGAAGGGTGTCCTTCATGTTCCTCCTTCATCTAGAGCATCTCTCAACCACGCAAGGTCACTCCGTGTCCTATTAGCTCCTTATCAATAAGCTATGTCCGTAATCACTTTCCCACAAATCCATTGGCAACTCTACAGAATATCATTGTACCACTACAATTATTATTGTTATTCTGCTCATATTTAGTAAAATAATAAAAAAAAAAACTCATATTTAATGTAAATAATAACTTTCTACGAATGAGTATTCTTATATCACAAATATCCGTCACGCAGGGCCTGCGTAGACTTAACAGAGCCTAATCTCATAATATATTATTTGTTTGCGAGTAAAAATACCATGTATAAAAGTGATGGTTAATGAATGCTGAAAGCAAGAAAATACGAACAACTCACAACAACTTTATAGAACAATTATTGGACCCCATCAATAAGTTTGATTCTGTAACGTTTCTGGATAAGACTCATAATAACGAAAATTTTTAGGATACCATTAACTTTATTTAGTGGTTCTTCTTTATTTGTAATTATTGCTTTGTTCGATTTATCCACACTTTCAATTAAAATATAAGTATATGCCTTAATTAATACTGTAGTATTTTTTTTTATCAAATTAATTTATCAGCTAAACTCAACAAAAATCCTGAAGATTAAATAATACTTATTGTTTAAAAATTAAAATATAACACTAGGTATAAAAAGTAGGAAAATAAATTAAGAACGCAGATAAATAAGCAAGGGAAAAAAACTGTTATTATTTAAGTAAGAATGAGCATAATTAAGAGCATTATGCAGAAAAAAATAGAGCTGCCAATTTGAACTTAACCGAGAATGTAAAAATGTCTTAGAAGTATTGTAAACGAAGTAGAGAGTAATATGGGAACAATATCAGGATATGATGAAATTATATGAAAAGTGTTTCTTTCCATTAAATGTAATACGATACATCAAATAGTTATGTTTTTTTATAAACAATTTTCTAGTATTATGCCAGTTAAATTCTTAAGATAAATAAACATTTATTCTTATATAATAAATGATTTATAAAGTTAGGTTAAATTCTAAGACTACATTGTAAAAAAAAATTCATCAATTTTAATAATAATACAATAAATTAGTTTCTCTAACAATGTTAATACCACTATAAAAAAATAGCATTCATTTGTTTTATTTATCGGCATGCAAATTTATATAAGGGTATGTAAATAATGACAAACTTGTTCCAAATTAAAGAGAAGTGATCTCAAATTATTTATGACAAATATTTTTGTAATTTTATTTAATAATTGAACATTTTTGAAAGTATTCATCTTGTGTTTAAAATGTCCGTCGTACATGAAGTTACTTAATTTAGTTTTACATAAAAAATATTATTTAATACATTTGGTGGGAGCGTTTAAGAGTTTTACTCCTAAAAATGATACGCTTTTCTCGAAATATTCATGTTTTTTGTTGGGGGCTTGAAGCATATACTTGTATCTTGTTTTATGATTATATGTTAAACTATTTTTGTAATACAAGTTCATGTTTTATTTCACAAACAATATTGCTTGGGACATATATATTGAGAGAAAAGAAATTATTTTTTACTCCTTAAAAAGTGGACGACAGGAGTCCCTCGACTTTCAGTTGTATATAATCCTTATTGAAATCTTTTTCAATTTAAGTACTAAAATATGATTTTTAGATTTGCCCCAATGCAGAGGGATATAAGTTAACCGACTTAGGAAGTATCCTTAGTATATTAATGATAGTTTCCATTGGCAGATATTATTGAAATCATTTTAATATGACTCAAAGCTATTTTGGTTTCTTCAATATGATCGAACCAGTCAAGGCATTTCTCCACTGTCAATCTTAAAAAGTCCGTCACGCAGGGGCCGCGTAAACTAAGCAGATTTCCCACGTAAAGTTTTACAGTAGAGAAATCTGCCCAATAACAACTGTAGTAGTAACGGATCTCTAAACCTATTCACGAGGGACTAACAGTTACGGAAACGGCCGCCCTAGCTCTCGGCGTAAAGTACTGAACATAGCCGACTCCTGCTGACCACACACAGAATACAAATGCAAATATCTCGCTTAATATTCAAGATAAAGAATAAATGTATATAACAATATTTATAGTAAATGTAATTTTCAACAAGATTGATTCTATACAATTTTTCAATCTCACGCATAATAACGGAGATATTTCGACATTTCAAAATTCCCCCTTTAACCCCCCCCCCCTCTCCCACTGGTCCGATTTCACCAATTAACGAACTTGATCTTTCTTTTTACATAAAACGATTAAATTCCGAGCTTGGTAACGATCAAACAAAAATTGCGACCGCTAGAGAGTTAACAGACAAATATATATATATATATATATATATATATATATATATATATATATATATATATATATTTATATATATATATAATTTTTAACGGACCTCATTTTCGACATCTCCTGGGTAGGATCGATGGACATTTGAAGAAATTTTTCGAAACTCGCGTCATGAGTACGACCTCAATAAGCTAAAAACTTTATCTTGGGGACTCGTTACAAGGCAACGGTTTAGGTAAATCGCAACAGTGAGAGCCATGTCGTTTCTCTATATCTGTGATCCAATTAAAATACATTTTTCTTTTTAAGTAACTAATTTAACTACAGATGGATTTTATGTTCAAACATAAAGTCTATGTCTTGTATAGGTTGTGTTGTAGCTGATATTTAAGAACAAGAGAATGGGGTTGGGCAGATGAATTGGGAAATCTGCTTTGTTTGCGCAGCTAAGGACCTTTTCTTTGGAGATTTCCGTGGGAGAGCCACAGCATTCCAGGTGTTGACGAAGTACCGTCCATTCGGCATCTACACACTTAAACCTAAGGTGCGACATTACCAAACGCCGCGATAACACGGACCCGAACTCCTTATCTGCTCCGGAGAAAGGCCCTGAAGATGATATGGGTAGTGAAACCCTCGGACAAGGGGGACACACTTAGCGTTTTATGCCTCCATAGACAACTCGTCTCTTCTCTCTTACGCTTTCTTCAAACATCGCGCACACTCATGTCACCGCTGCCTATTATTAGCACACACACTCCAAACATTTGCAAATCTTATCTTTCCAGAATTGAAGCTAGCCTGTTTGGCTTTCTCTGGAGGCGGTATAGTTTTAGCGATAGAGTCTCCATAGGTGAAAGTTTTATAGGCCCATCACATTATTGCCTGGGGTTTACGACACCGAATCCAGGGCCTTTTATTGCTTCTTTGGGTTTTTATTCCGCCTCATTCGCTAGCGGTAGTTCTGCTCGGCTGAGCATTAATGTACGATGATGTAATCGTTCGGATGCAACAGTTCGCGTACCTTCGTCTCGCATAGGCCTCAAAATTAATTTCAGTATTTTATTAATTAGCAATAAAGTCCGTCACGCAGGGGCTGCTTAAACTAAGCAGATTTCCCACGTGAAGTTAAACAATAGATAAATTTCCATACGAGAGCAAAACAGTTACGGCAAAGAGCCGAACTAGCTATTGGCGGGAAACTCAGTCGTCGGTTATCGGCCCAAATTTAATAATAATGCAAATATCTCTGTTAATATTTGAGATAGAGAATAAATGTATAATATATATAGTAAATTTAATTTACAATAAGATTGGTTATATACAATTTTTTGACCCGACGTATGGTAACGGAGATATTTCGACTTTTCGAAAATCTGCCCCTCTAAACTCCCACTGGTCCGATTTCAGCCATTAACGAAACTGATCTGTGTTTTTGCATAAAACGTTTAAATATGGAGTTTGTTAACGATCAAACCAATATTGCGACCGCTAGAGCGTTAACAGACATATATATATATATATATATATATATATATATATATATATATATTTAATTTTGAACGGACCTCATTTTCGTCATATCCTGGGTAGGATCGATGGACATTTGAAGAAAATTTTCGAAAATCGCGTCATGAGTACGGCCTCAATAGCTGAATTCCCTTCTTCTAAAAATGCCCATTCCAACGAAACCATTTTACCAAGCAGTTTTGAATAACTTACGAATTTCAATGATCCGTTGATGTGTACACTTTAATACATTCATATCCAATTATTAGGAAATATGAATCTAAATGTCACTACTGCAACAGGGCGCTAACTGTAAAGCTAACATTAACTGCACACAAGTAATAACGTAGCCATAGCCCATACATTTCTGCGACGGACTAGCCGACAGTAAACAATTAATAGATGATATTTATAGTTAATTAAGAAATAATGGATTATTTGATGGAATTTGAATTACCATTGAGCGGAGTCTTCAATTTATAAATACATTTTATTTTAAATGCTTCTCATATGTGGAGATAACAATAATATTGTTGATTTGAAGGTAGAAAGGTGGTGATTAGAAATGATACCATATAAGTCTATATATTAATACCAAAAATTATTATCACCAGTTCCATATCTTCTTAAGATTAAAAGATGAAAGAAATAGATTATTTTTATTTCCCAAAATTAATTCAAATGAGTTACACGATGCAACTATCATATATTCGGGTATATATTTATGTTTTTAAGGCATGTGGGGATGTACGTGATGTACTGGCTGACATGGTCAGAAGTTCAGTCATGGGTTAGGTTTCTGAAGCAATGGAATTTCCCTAACTATCACTAATAAACTGCAAATAATATATAATTTAGAAAAAATAAATTATAATAATTTTAAAGGACAGGTAACTAATTTAATAGTAAATTATGAATGACTTTAAAAAAAAAAAATCAAGTGAAATTCATAAGTCCTTACCCCTAATAATGATATAACAATAAATACATTAAGAACTCAATATACAGAAATAACATAGAAATGAAAAGTATTTTTCTGAATTTTCATAAGTAACGAAAATCCTTTCCTCTATAGTGATTAAATTAGAATATGTATGTGTTTTACGATGGATTCCACTGTTACGGAAAAATAAATAAAAAGGATGTTTATAGTCTTAATGCATACTCTTGCATGAGTGTAGTATACGTTAACTCATTTCTTGAAATGGCCATTCCTAGACGTTGATAAAAATGAGATTATTTTGAATATGAGTGTGTGTGTTGTGTGTTAGCTAAAAAATAAATAAGCTACTTCAGCAATTTGATCTTAAAACCTTTTGAGACTTTGTTACGGAACTATTATAATAATAGTAAATTGACGAAACTTTGTGGTTGAAAAGAACACGGAAATTTTTTTTAAATTTTTTTATTTATTTATACAGGAGCACCCACATCTTGGTGATTTGGCCCAAAGTTTCACTATTTAAAATGAAAACAAAATTAAAGAAAAATAACAAATAAAAAATTAAATACAACAAATAATCATTAAATACTAGTAATAAAAACAATTTATTATCATAAGACATAAACAAACATAAATAAACATATGATAAACAAACATAAATAAACATTAGACTTGTAATAAGGACAATAATTTAAAATGCTTTTAATAAAAAAAAAATATTATGTCATTCCTATATACTAGTACATTTATATTATTTTTTATTTTATTTATTTAGTTTTGTGCCCCATAGCGATGTTGATTTGCATTATTAGGATGATATATTTACTCCTTCTTGTGCTTACCTTTTTTTGTACTTTTATATTATGGAAAATATTTCTTTAATATCTGATTCTTTCTCATATCCGTGCGTTTTCCAAAGAATATGAAAAATTAAATGGAATTCTTAGTGTGTTATATATATCAATCATATTTACTCACTTGATGTTAAAAGGGCTTTTGATAGTGCTTGGTGGCCATAAATTTTTCATACTTTACAGGGCTAATTACAAGACAGATCATGCTGAATTATGATAACATTTTATGTTTTATTAGGTTGTTTACTGTTTTATGAAAATTAATACACTTGTTGTTCCCTTATGTTATTAATAATTCGGTGAGTAGACTGAAGGTATTAGCAGATTTTCCTCAAGGGAAATCAGCTATTGATTTTTTGATCCTTATGAGGCTCTTAATTCAGCATTTTATGCTAAGGGATTGAATTCTTTCTGACGAGGTTCTGTTATGTTGGAAAGCGGGTAGATTGTGGGATGAATTGAGAACTTCACAGATATGTTTTATATAATGGTTTGGAATAATTCAAAGCATCTAACCGAGATTATAAAAGCATTCTGCCATGCAGCACTCCGTCCCGTATGCATCTCCTCCTTCAATTGCAGGCCGGGAAACCTGATATTAGACTCTGCCATGATTGTGTATTATGTAAAAGTAATACTTGGGGATGACTCTGAGAGATGCTAATATATAGAAATGGAGGAGTAGGCTGAATCTCAACAAACCTATTCCTGAAAGGCCGGATGCAAATACGGGAGGCAGCGCTCGGAATACAAATGACGCGCATGCGTGGGCACCGGGTCCACTTAAACTGATGCCCCACAAAGATGTCTCCGGTTCATATTCCCGAGGGGAACATCTAGGAAAATGAGACAGATACGCGGCCTCTTATGCGGCCTTATCGCTATCTCCCCCAGCGCTAGTGAGACAGAGCGACATCGAAATGGGTTGTTAAATCGTCTTATTATTCGGCATCGTTGTTGGTTAGAGGAACGCCGCTTGTTTGCGTATACAGAGAGAGAGAGAGAGCACATTGTGCTTTCCTTCTGTTAACAATACCGCTCCGGACCAACGCTAGTTCCTGTCAGTTTTCTGCGCTCTCTGGGGGATTTATGCAAATTGTCTCAAGTGTGAGAAGGTGTCGTCCCCTTTTTCGAACTCCCAATGATGTCAGAATGTTTCCTGTCCATACAATTCTTTCATCAAGTCGAAACAACGGCCACACACTCTCTGACCTATTGCCTTTGTCAATTTAAATGGAATTCCACAAATATAACCTGGGGAATTTCCTATTGTAGCAGGTGACTTAAATAGTAAATGAGTAAGGACCCAATTTGAGCAGTTTATTATTTTATGCAGAGTAAGATTTCATATTTTTCCCCATTCAGCTACACCCTCAATAATAAAAACATATTTAAATACTGTAATTTTAGCAGATTTCTTTTTAGAGAAAATTCTACTCCTAATTAGATTTTTGAAAACATTTATGAGATTTCCACACCTAGTGGATAATAATTATGAAGCTCAGTTAAAAATGTTCGTAAATTAATGAAAATCATAGTTGTCAATTAGTTTATGATTGATCACTAAAGAACTCAGTATTTAAACTTACAATCCAATGAATACTATCTTGAATGTCAAATTGAATGTATGAAATGAATAACTGCAGACGTCTCCGTTGTTATAAGTCGATTCAAAAGAATATTGAATAACTAGAGATTTTGACGACGAGAATTTTTATTTCCATTACTACAATTCCATTTTAAACAGGTGACCTGACAGGTAAAGCCCTTATAATAAAATCAGACGAAATATCTAAGTGGTGTAAAAAATACATTTTTCTGTAATTGTTGAATAATGGTAACATTACTAAACTGAAATGAGTGAAGAAAGTGAAACATTTTGCAATAGAGTGAAGAAAGCAATCACTTTCTTCACAAGTGAAGAAAGTGAATTGCCTTCTTAATTAGTAATAAATATAAATTAAAAAATAATTTGAAGTTGGAAATTAAATGCTTTTAAATGTTTCTTAACATTGTAAGAATTTATTTTAACAAAATAAATTGAAATGTGAATGAATTATTGTTGGAAATAATCAATATATTTTAAAATTTAAATATAATAATAATTATCTTCCTTGTTTATAACCTGCACTTGTTTATAACTGCACTACTTCACAATCATCACTAGTTGTTTTATAACTATGCTTATATCCTTTCACAACCATGATTATAACCTACCAACAACATACCATAATCTTCACAACATCCTAATTTTGTTCATATTCTGGTTAGATCTGATCATGTATTACACGATTACAGAAAAAATTTAATATTACACTCGTGACGAAAGTAGAATTTACAACTCTCGTGAAATTACCACACTCGCTTCGCTCGTGTGGGTAAACGTTTCACTCGAGTTGTAAAATGATCTACTTTCGTCACTTGTATAATAAATAACTATTGTAATAGCTTGAAGCATTTAATGCCCTGCATTTGTAAATCACAGAAAACACTATTTACTATCATATATAGTTAAAAACAGGGACGAACTTTCATTGGAATTCATGCTAAATATTAACAATATTGATAAGCTAAATAACATATCTTACTTTATTAAGAGTATATTATTGTTAGTTTATTTACCATTAATTGTTGTTTTGATTTTGTTGATTTTCCGAAACTATTATCTATTGTTTATGTATTTTTATATATTACTTATATTATAAGAGTATTCGAAATTGTCGAATTGTAAATTATTTAAGTAGAATACCTCACGATACTAACTTAAAATGGCCAGGGGTCTGCTGGCAACGCCATTTATGCCAAAATAAATAAATAAAATAAAAAAATAATAATTCCATTTTAAGATCCATTTTCTTGTAGTGTTTACATAGATTTCTTACTCCATTTTCTTGTAGAGTTTTCTTAGATTTCTAATAGAGAGAAAATAAATAAGAAAATGGAATCTGACATTAACTTTGATTAATTTCAGATCGCGGTAGGTGTGCTTAATTTACGCAGTATATGATTGATGGACTATGATATTATTTTGGACTATCTTTATAAAATATTGTAGTTTTTCATAACATTCTTTAAATTTCAACTGAACCTACTAAGAAAATGACGTAATAGGCATTCTTTGAAACTGAATTGTCTGTAACTGCTGTGGAGGGTGTTATTTATTCATTTGTTTTCATCGTACCTTTTTAGATATTAAAACGAAAATTTGGGGGCTCAGGTTAGCCATGTGAGTTAAAGCGTTGACCTTTATCTCACATGGTAAACCTAGAGTAGCGAGTTCGATTCTCGCCTGGGCAAAGGAAATTATTTATTGACGAAATTCATAAAATAATATCCTAAAATCCCACCCTGGTTAGATATGGGTGGTAACCTGTAGATAACCAGTCCCAATTAGCCTCAGTTGCAAAAGGTGGACATTAATAAATAATAATAAAAAAAAAAAAAAACGAAAATTCACTTTCCAAGTTCGTTAATGACTGAAATCAGACAAAAATTGGGGAGTTTTAACAGATTTCCCTTAAGGAAAATGGAAATCAGATTTGGTGGTTGCACAATGACGCCATTTTCAATTTTTTTCTCGAATTTACATCGATCCTACCGATGATAACGAAAATAAGGTCAATTCAAAAATAAACGTAGATGAGGAAAATAAAGTTCATTCAAAATTTATATATGTATATATATCGTCAACTGATATCAAGAACTCCAACCAGCTGATAAGCTGTATATATTACGGCGGTCAAATGATATCATATTTATTGCGGTTGTTGATTGATATTAAGAACTTCAAACATTTCTTTGACAGGTACTGACCATCCCCATTTTGTTGGAATTATACCACGTTAAAGAGGTCAAGAACTACCAAATCCGTGTTAAAGCGTGACTTTGTAGTAGGCGGTAAATGTTCCAAATTAGATCCCTTGACTGAACTTGGGTCACTCAGAATTTATTCAGTTGCGAGCTCATAGAATTTTGAGGTACGTCTTCTATGCGCTTATTGTCTATTCAGCATTTTGAGGAAATTGAGTTGCTACTCGAATTAATGTGAAATGTTCTTAGAGCAGTAAGGCCACCACAATACGTCCGGGAATGAGTCAAACTGGACACTTGACCGTCCTCCAACGGTGTTTTGAGGTCAAACGACTGTTGAACTAAGTATTTTACTGTCGTCTAGTCATATCAAGAACAGCGAACCGGTGATATGGTAGGCATTATACGGTCGCCTTGTGATATCAATAGGAAGAGAGGAGCCCGTACGTCTTGGCCCAGAGAGATACAACGGTCTTACATGGCCACCTCACAATGATTTGCCTCTGAGGCTGCGATCAGTTAAGAGAGAGCTAGTGCCGCGACCGCTTTGTAGTGCCGACAACCCCCGATGGGGCTTTTGTAGGCATCTCTTGTCGTCAGTCTGTAGAATGTACTGGTGAAGAGGATGCTCCTTGGGATTATCTGTCCTATTTAGGAAGGTGGACGCCCTCTGCCAGCCTCCTGATGTATTTATAGCGAACTACTGTTCGATTTACTGCGGTCACTCATTGCTTTCCGCTATAGACCACTCTGTGTGTTCTATATAGCCGTGACTCCTTTCCCATCATCATCTCCATCTTTGGCCGGCGGGCTCTTTTAGAGAGAAAAAAAGCTCTGCCTTAGTCGACTTGATGGATACAATTAAAGATTTTTTTTCTGTATTGCGGAAGCGGTCAGCTCGTGGGAGAGATGGTTTACAAACATGTCGCAATGTAGGTTCATGTGTGTTTTGATGATCGTCTATGGCTTCGTTATGGGCATGGAAAATTAATTTTCTAACAAAATAATTAGATCTAAGATTAATTAAATTACTTATTAACGTCCACTTTTTGCACCTAAGGACGGGTTCTCTACAGGTTACCACCCTTTCTTGCCAAGGTGGGACCGAACTCCCCACTCTAGGTTTACCATGTCAGATTAAGGTCAATGCTTTAACTCACATGGCTAACCTGAGCCCCACGAAATAATTACACCTATTGCCATTCTTGATTAGGACCAGCAAACTAAGTATAACCCAGGTCGATAAGTCTTATTCATATGAAATGATCAATTATAATTTTTAAACATATTAAAAAAAAATCGAAACTTATCACAGAATATTAACGTTATCATTGTATAGTTTCTTCCTTGTTCTGTAGAAAACTCGTATGAATTTCTAAATGACCTTGGACAAAAATGATAGGCATTTCTCGAAATATTTATGTTTTTGGAAGTATATTCTTGTATCTTGTTTTTTTTATGTGCAATACCATTTTTGTAAAAAAAGTTCAAAATTGTTTGGTACATTTATATTGAGGGTAAAGTAACTATTTTTTTATTTCTTAAAAAGAGGGCGGGAGTCTCTCGACTTCCTATTGTATATAAGCCTTATTTATTTCCCTCTTTTGCAATTTAAATATGATTTTTATATTTGCTCCAATGCATAGCGCCATAAGTTAACCAGATATGGAGATATCCAAAGTATATTAATAATAGATTATCCATCGGAAAATATTTTCTCCGGAGGAAATATTACCAAAAAGATTTATTTTATATTGGACATTATTATTATTTATGCTTATAGTGGTAGATCAGCTGAGTCAAGCAGCATCGAACATGGACAGTACTTGAATGGATGACCACCGACTTGTTACACCAGTTCGCTACCAGAGCGCACTGGTGTCCCGGCGAGAGTGGAATAGTGGAAATTTAATAAATAAATCAGTCAGACAGCTAGTCGATTGAAGAAGTACATTGACTCTCTTATATCCTGTCCCCAATGTATAAATAATATAAATATGAACTTTTTTTACACAAACAGTATAACACATAGTCAAAAATCAAGATACAAGAATGAGCTTCTACCCCCAACCACAAACATAAATATATCTATAAAAGCGTATCATTTTCACTATTAAAACACTTTAAAAACCCTCTGCACGAATTTATCAAATCTATTAAAAAAATAATCTTTGTTTAAAAATAAATTAAAGAACTTCATATATGACAGATATTTTTATATACAAGACGAATACTTATTAAATAAAACTACTAAGCATTTGTCATAAATATCGCTCTAAAATGATTTGTGATGAGGTACATTGCCACTATAAGGTGGGACAAGTTGCTCATCATTTATAAAGCTTGTCATACTTTAATAACATTGCATATCAACAAATAAAAAAGATGTATGTTTCAAAGTTCTTAAAACATTGTACATAAGTAGAGTTGCATTAAGCTCATTTCTTGTATATAATTATTTTAATAAATGAATTTTATACTATATATTCTTAGAATTAGACGAATGTATTATATAAGTATAAATGTAATTAAATAATTTGTAAAGAGTTTAATTGGTATAATATTAGAAAATTGTTTATAGAAAAAGAAAAAAAAACTTTTTACGCAACCTATTATAACATTTAAATGAAATACACATATTTCATTTCAATTCATTTCATTTCAATATGTGATAGAGTTACTAAAAAAAATATTTTCACATATCTCGCACAGTAAAAGTTCAATGAAAACAATATTTGGAATTTAAGCCTTGATAAAAGCGTTTCATGATATAACAGATAAGAAGGATGTTTCAAGTTTATGTGACATAAGAAGGAGTGGAGATTTTTGAAGACCAAAAACTAAGACATACTCGGTTAATAACAACATTAAGAAAATTAAATTCCCAATAAGTTTGATTCTTACTAGGATAGTCAAGAAGACATTTCGAGTTGTTGAAATTCTCCCCATTAAACTATCTCCGACGGGTTTGATTTCATCCATTGACTACCTTGATCTTTAGTTTTACATAAATATCGAACTGGGCTGCAATCAAAGAAAAATTGCGACACTAGACCTTTGAGAGTATACATATAACTTTGATTGGACCTTATATTCTTCAACTCTCAGGCAGGGATCGTTGGATACTTGAAGAATTGTTTCGAGAATCGTGCCTTGAGCACAAACTCATAAAATGATGTGTCATAACGACAAGACGTAGGATGTCCATATTGAGGACAACTGTGGCATCTAGTTATAGTCCGTAACTTTTTCATTGACATCAACAAAAGGAGGGGAAATTGTGGGGCTTCTCCCTGGATACTGCCTCAACATATTGTCCAAGAGCAAGCCTAGAGCGACCGCTACGGCGCCCAGGTGTACCAACCCCCGCACACATATTGTTCCATTTGCGAGGAACATCGCCGGCAATAAATACATCACCGGCGAAACAGTGCAGCCCCCCAAGACAATGTTGGCGAAATAACTCTGTGGCTATTGGCCTGGCGGAGTAATGGCTTTTAAGACTGCCATACTAAATGAAATACTGTCCGAGAAGCCACAAGTACATGGTGGATGGCTAATAACAAGTATATCGGCGAGTACTCGGCGGGCCGGCCACCTTGAGGCGGTGACTAGTAATTACTAAAGATAGCTAAATAACGGCCGTATTTACTGGAGAACTTTCCTCATTTACATCCAGACGATAAATTCCGCTGACGGGGCTCGCGCCGGCGCTCTAATGAGTTTATAGGCCGTAAAGCCCCGCTCCGTGGGAACCCTCCCTAGCCCACATCTAGAATACAAACTAGATTCAGGCTCTCCCAGTGCCTTATTAATATTGTATCAAACCTCCCCCAGTGCCTTATTGATAATGTATCGAACAATGGTGTATCCTTCCTTAATCCTCGTTATAGACTTTGTGTAACATAATAGATATTCTCCTATCAAACGGGGAGATGTCAAGAAATAACAAAAAAAGTAATTCCAACAACAAGCGCTCAGATGGCATATTCAGTCTCTATCATTGCCTTATCGATATCGTATCAAGGAACCAGCGCCTTATTGATATTGTATGAAACCTACCAGTGCCATATTAATATTTTATTAAACCTTCCAGTGTCATATTGATATTGTATCATTCCTCCCAGAGCCTTATTGATATTGTATCAAACCTTACAGTGCCTTATTGATATTGTATCAAACCTACCACTGTCTTATTGATATTGTATCAAACCTTACAGTGCCTTATTGATATTGTATCAAACCTTACAGTGCCTTATTGATATTGTATCAAACCTCAAAGTGTCTTATTGATATTGTATCAAACCTCAAAGTGCCTTATTGATATTGTATCAAACCTTCCAGTGCCTTATTGATATTGTATCAAACCTACCACTGTCTTATTGATATTGTATCAAACCTTACAGTGCCTTATTGATATTGTATCAAACAATCCTGTAACCTTCGTTAATCCTCGTTACAGAGTTTCGAATCACAAGAGATATTCTACTGCCAAACGGAGAGTTGTCAAGAAATAACACAAACAGTAATTCCAACAGCAGTATATTCAGTTTCTGCCAGTGCCTTATTAATATTGTACCAATCAGAAGCCTTAATCTTCATTTTGGAGTTTGTTTAACTATACAGATATTTCAATATCAATCGAAGACATAGTCCAATATAAACGGAAAGATGTGAAGAAATATCTCAAATCGTAATTCCACGTGTAGCCAATCTTAGGTGGATTCAGTTTCGACCAGTGCCTTATTAATATACAAGTAATATCAAACCTTCCAGTGCCTTATTGATATAGCATCAAACAATCTTGTAGCCTTAGTTAAGCCTTATTATGGAGATCAGAACTGATATTCCACGATCAAGCGGAGACCGGTCAAGAGTTAACGCACACCATAATTCCACAAGCAAGCACTCATATATCTGTATTCAGTATCTGCCAGTGCCTAATTAATATTTTATCAAACTTCAGAGTGTCTAATTGATATTGTATCAAACAATCCTGTATCCTTCCTTGAGCCTTATGATGGAGTTCGTGAATCGGGGCTGATATTTGGCTATCAAGCGGAGACATGTAAAGAAAAACACTAACCGAAAATCCGCATCCTAGCACTCATATGTTAGTTCCTCATTGATATTAAATGAAATCTTCCAGTGCCTTATTGATATTGTATCAATCATGTATTCTTTCTTAATACTCACCTCGGCGTTTCTGTTACAGAACAGATATTCCCCTATCAAACTGGGTGATGTCAAGAAATAAAACCAACTAAAATATCCCCAGTTTTGTCCAGTTTGTCAATGTATTTTTAATATTTTATCAAACCTTCCAATGCCATATTAATATAATATCAAAAGATCCTGTATTCTTCCTTAGTCCTCTTCATGTTGTTTGTGAATCAGAAAATATATTCATTCGACTGTCAAAGATGCCAAAAAATAACACAAGCAATCACCCAGATGGTGGGCTTAGCCTCTATCTTTTTAATATTGTATCAAACCTTCCAGTGCCTCATTTATATTGTTTCAAAACATTTAGAGGATTATTAGTATTGGATGACACCTCCTCATTTTTCATAATCCTATTAAAAACATAATATTAATGAAAACGAGATTAATACACGACTAGCGCCTTATCTATATTGTTTCAACACTTGTAATGCCTTATTAATATTGTATGAAACCTTCGAATGTCTTGTAAAGTGTGTATAAAACAATTCTATGCCCTTTCTATCCAGAGAAGCATGTACTGCTGAAACTGAGATGATATTTCAACTTTCTATGACGTGACGTCAACAATTAATACAAAGCAATAACAGCAAGCACAATTCTGAATTAGTATTATATCAAATTTTTATATATATATATATATATATATATATATATATATATATATATATATATACTATATTCTTCAAATCATACAAAGTTAAAACACACCCTCAAAAGCAGAAACGTCCAGGAAATAATATCTGTTTTCATTAGAGAGGACCACGTTATTGTGTTCTGATGTTTTCCAGGAAACTTTCTCTCGCCATACTGATAACTTCCTCAGAGTGTTACAATCTGAGAATAAGGAATTGCAGTACTTAAGGTGATATTTCTATTCTTCGAATCATGTCCAGGTACGAAGTTGCCATATTTATATATATTTAAGTTTGGTAGTCCTTAACTGGGATATCCACGTCCTAAATCTGTGTGTGTGAGTGGCTGCAAATAAAGCAAGACATATTTGAGAGGTTTGGGTCAAAAAGAATGAATAACAACTTCTATTCTAGTGCTATTTTTTCTGTATATTTGGATTCTCCAAAGCGTTTTTGACTTCTCGGCTCCTTTCCAATGGAAATAAGCAATAATAATATTTAAAAAAAAACAATTTAGGCGTTTCCTCTCGTAGTTTTTCTCGTACTGAAATCGGTATCCATTAGAAATATATGTCCTAAATGATAAAACAATTGGTCAAACATGTTTCTTCTTTAGTCATTAATATGTCATACCTTTTATACGTGTCAGTGTGTGCGCATGTGGGTGACTATGATTGTGTGTACATATATTTTTGGTTTGATTTTATATAACATTCATACATAATACATTTCTGTCAAGTTATAGTTAGTATTTTTAAGTGCTTCATTTTTAATATAGATTTATTAGAAGGCACAATAATTATTATGATATAATTACATCAAATCTACTAATAAAATTTACAATTACAAAATTATTAGTGCGTTGCCTGTATGAGCAATATAAATATCAGATGATATTCTTGTCCTGATATATAAATCATCCAGTGTGAAATATATTTCACATTTTTGATTACTTGTATCAAGAGAAGAAATTCTTGTTATTGGGGTAATTTTCTTTTTTGATTTTTCAACAGAATTTATCTGTTCTAATCTTCGCTGAACCCATTTTAGTCAGCAGCTGAGGTTGTACTCACGACGCGATTTTTGACACCTTGAATGCCCATCGATCCAATCTAAGGGCTTTAGAGGAGGAAAATCTAAAACTCAAAATATCTCCATAATTATTAGCAGGATCGAAAAGTGGTATAGAACTAATCTTGTTGGGCTGTTAATGTTCTACAATTTTTGTTCTGTACTTTTTTTTGTAACTCAAATATTAAGTGAGTTATTCGTTGTTTTCCGACTTCAGTAAACCCCCACGGTTACTAATCGGACCTGGTCTTAGAGTTAGATATAATATGGCAAGTTGAGATGACTATTGTGTCATACCAACTTGTGGAAAATCTGCCTGTTTTAAGCAACTCCTGCGTGCAGAGCTTTTAGCAGATTTCTCTTAAGGGAAATCAGCTATTGAGGTCGTACTCATGACGCGATTTTCGAAAAATGTCTTCAAATGTCCATCGATGCTACCCAGGAGATGACGAAAATGAGGTCCGTTCAAAACTATATATATATATATATATATATATATATATATATATATATATATATATATATATACATATATATTTTTATCTGTTAACACTCTAGCGGTCGCAATTTTTGTTTAATCGTCACCAAACCCGGTATTTAATCGTTTCATGTAAAAAGGAAGATCAAGTTCGTTAACGGCTGAAATCGGACGAGTGGGAGGGGGGTTTAGAGGGGGGATTTTCAAAAATTCGAAATATCTCCGTTATTATGCATCGGATCGAAAAATTGTATAGAACCAATCTTATTGCAAATTAAATGTACTATAAATATTGCATTATACATTTATTCTCTATCTTGAATATTAACGGAGATATTTGCATTTTTATGAAGTGTGTGGTCGGGTATAGTTCGGATTAGATCGGCCATATTCGTCAGTACTCGAATCAGGTGGAAGGTTCTCCTAACCTTACCGTCGTTTTGTCCTTACCTTCATTACTTTGTGAGATTTATGCAAATACGGTCTGTTCATCCGCCGCCCCCCCCCCTTCTTTAGTTCTTGTATTACTAAAATTTGAGTTATTCAAATATAAATTACTTTTTACAATTCAAAAGCCGATTCAGTTGGGAATTTATTAAAATTAACTGAAAGTTTTCTTATTACCGTTTGTATTTGTATTACCCGTATGCAGATTTCTCTATTGTAAAACTTCACATGGGAAATCTGCTTAGTTTACGCAGTCCCTCCGTGGCGGACTTTTTAAATTATTCGAGGCGTAAAAAGAATCCCTTTCATAAAAGTTGGATAATTTTTGTGAAGAATATTTCATACGTGCATTTTAGGAGCGTATATGGATAGACTGTTTAGAATGGCATACTAAAAGTATGTTGTATTTTTTTTTAAACGAAAGAACTTGAATCCAGAGCCGATTATTGTGTAGAATCAGTTATCAAAAAACGTTAAAAGTCACATCGAGAAAGATTAAATGTACACTGTGTTAAATACATATTAATATCGCGAACGATTTTATCACAGATTGTGGCCACTTACAAAAGAGACAAGCATCAATTAAAACAAGAGAAAAAAGTGTCTTGTCGACTTGATAAAAAAGGTGGAAAGACTAAGAGGCCGGATAAAAGCGAGAGGGAGGGACGCGTGATATGTTTTATTCAGGCAAATACTTGGAAACAACTTGTGGGGCGTTAACTATTCAGAAAAAGTTTTGTTGGTGTTTTTGTCGTTGTTGGGTGGTGAAGTGGCGCACTCTACATACAAACTAGCGAACAGTAGCTAGGTCGGGGCCTTTTGTTCTGACTAGCACTATGATTATAATGTTAGACCAAGCTCTGTGGTTCCGCTCTTCGGGGGATCAAGACGAGGCCAGCCTAACCAAAAACTCATGTTTCTCTCTTGTATTTATTATAAGTTTATATGATGACTAGCTAAAGTACCCGCCTTCACGCGGGAAATGATGACAGTATTTTATTTTATTTATTTTTTTTTTTTTGGCATGGCTTTACTATGATTTTTACGTTACCCTGTCTCGATGACTAGGGTTTATACTTGAATATCTAGTAACCAAAGCAAACTTATAGAATTTTTTAGACTTCAACAATAAAAAAAAAAAGTATTTCCTGATCAATCCGTCGGCGCAGTCCAAAATATTGTTACAATTGTACTCATAATCATGGGTAGAGTACATTCCATACTTCTTATTAAGTACCATTTCTGTGGTAGCTTTCACGGGAAATTTTTATACAAGGCATATTGTATTCTTGGCAAGGCTCGTGGTGTGCCTGTTATTTAAAATATATTAACGGAACGTATTAAATCTGAGAGTTAATGTGAGTTGCATCCATAGCTTGTATGAACTATGACAAGCTCTATACTTTTCTTTGGTCTTGAAAAATAAACGTGAATAGTTTAAAAATAAATAATTAATCAAAAGAAAACGACTTCCCACTCAATTATAAATCAATATGTAAAAGAATGTGGACATTTTAAATATAAATTATTGATAGTATTCGTCAAAACTACGGAACAAGTACCCCTTTCCTCCTAAAAGCCGTTAATGCCCAATGAAGTTGTTGACGTCCTCTATCGCATTAAGCGCACTATATCTCGTTTATACTTCGTTATGCTACAGAAGTGCATAATAACAAAATATGAAAACTTATGTGCTCGTTTGCAAAAAATACCAAAAGAAAATGAACTATCGGGTTTTTCATTTCAGGCGTTTCAATTCCTGGTGAAAAGAAAAATTATCATGAAATCTTGAAAATATAAAATCAACTTACATACAGACGTTACAATTATATATATATATATATATATATATATATATATATATATATATATATATATATATAAATATAATTATTTTTTTATTTTAGATTTTATTTATTTATTCAGAGTTCTACAACAAAGTCGGTTTGCTTTGGAAAATGTCCTAGTGAACAGCCCAAAGCAATAAAATTAAAAAAAAAAAACACGTCAAAACCAAAGAAATCATTAAAATATTAAACGGAACTAGTGAAAAGAGACAATGTAATATTAAGTAAATAAATTAAAATTAATAATAATTAAATTAAATAAATTGTTGGGGCGTGCGGTTAACTTTAGCGGTAATTATAATAGAACTATTTCGGCGCCAAAATGTCAGGGCGGGGAAGCTATTTAGTCCCGGATTTCGGCACCAAAATGTTCTGGCGGGAAGCTTTTTAAAGGCGAGAATAAGAGAGAGCATTAGACTGGACCATTTTTCTATTTCTATTGGAAAGATGAGGGGAAAATAACACAAATAACTAAGAGTTCTCCTAAGAATCAAGTATATTGAATTGATTAAAACTACATATAATACACGTTATAAATAGAGGTTGAACAAGAAACAGACAGATCTTAAATTTTAAACTAATTTAGCGGCTATATATATATATATATATATATATATATACATAGAATGAGCGATAGATCCTATATGCGCAAATAATGCTAGCATTATTAAAATAGGCACCTGCGGGAAACGAAAACATTCCTAGAAGTGGAGTCCTCCTTCGTTGCTATGTTCTGTGTTCCGTAGAAGATCCGACGTCCAGCCGGTTGCGGCGATCAGCACAGGATGGCAGCTTTGCGGGTGAAGAAGAACTGACTGTAACTCTATCACGGGTGAATTCCAACTGAACGGTTGTCTATGAAGCGGTTATCTGTAGCGGTGGAAGAGGGGCAAAGCCCCACTGGCCGTAGAAACGAGCCCTTAGAGCGTCCAAGACCAACTGACTGTATCCTTGTAACTAGCCGATGCCTTCTTGAGCTGCAAAAATAGTTTCCGCTGTAGGCCACAGCCTTCGTGATCTGCATATGTGTGGCGGGTTTGTGAACTCAACGAGCGCGGGAGATTCAAATTGAAATGACGACTGAACAAATATAAAGGTTTAAAATAAAATAAAGATAACAATAAAAAGTACCAGAGAAATTACAAATATGTTATTTTTTTTTTGCATCTATGGATAATATGAACAGTATACCTACAGGTTAACACCATTTTTAGCAGATTTTCCTTAAGGGAAACCAGGTATTGAGGTTGTACTCATGTTGGGATTTTCGAAAAATTTTGTCAACTATTCATACCTAGGAGATGGTTTTCGACATCTGACTAGGTGCGTTAAACATTTTTTTATATATGGTTTTCTGTGACATAAAATCACTAAATAAAACTTTACCTTGAGATAGTCATTTATTTTATTCCTGACGCGTTTCGAGTATCACCTCTTCTTCTCAAGGGGTTATTAAGCCGTCAACAAAAGTTGGAAACAATATTTATAATATAGTGTATGAAATATATTATATAATACATTCGTCTATAAACCTATAATTGGGTGAAAACATTGTAGCACGCCTTTAAATCAATTGAGCTAGGCAACTATAATTCAATTGATTGCAACTAAAATGTTTTTAGTGAATTATAGCTATAAAGACGAGTGTGTATCAAAATATATTTCATATATTATAATATAAAGATTGTATTTAACTTTTATTGAACCCTTTGAGAAGGAGTGGTGACACTCAAAACGCGAAGGGGGTAAAATAAATGACTATCTGAAGAAAAGGTTTTATTTTCTGACCTTCTGCTGACAAAACACTCTTTTGTATATATATCATTTTCCCCATCTAAGTATGATGGATGGATATTGAAGACATTTAATGTACGAAGCGTCTTCAGGTTTAAAATTCTCATTGGAAACGGCTGAAATGGGATGTAAGATGTTTTTATCAGCAAGTAGAAAATCTTCTTAATTTGCGAAGAAAGAATTTATTCATTTCGAAACATCATTTCAAATGAGTGTTAGAAGCTCAGAGCAACAGCACTTTTCTCACAACTAGTTCGGACGTTAAGCCATTAGTCCGAATCAAACACGAGTTTTTTTGTTTGCAGGTTCCTGTTCTAATCGGCGCCTCTTCTCCGGAACAGTGCCAAAATAAATGTGGATGAGTTGTCTAGAAAGCGTTCCAATTTGAGCTCTGCCGTCAGCCGCTATTAGCACTTTGATGTGTGGTTTATGCCCTCTCAGATCTGGGCCAGAGACGTTCCCATGACCTTGCTAGGGCACTGTACTCTCCAGTGAAAGTGAGGAGTAGCAGCAGGTGTCAGGACCTTACCGTCTCACCCTCTCCCTCTCTCTCTCTCTCTCTCTCTCTCTCTCTCTCTCTCTCTCTCTCTCTCTCTCTCTCTCTCTCTCTCTCTCTCTCTCTCTCTCTCACTCACTCTGTTTCTCTTAATAATTATATCTTCAGGAGCCTAATCACCCATCGGTTGCAAAAAAAAAAATAACCGAAGTTATTAAACCAGCCCCAGCTAATGGGCTTTCCAGATGTTTACTGCCAAAATCATCATTAGGGCTAAATTAATTTAAACTTTTAGTTCGGTTTAAATGTTAATACACAAACTGGATTGTGACTCGTCATACAGGCGCTTAGGCCGTTTAAAAACACATAATGATCCGAATCGTTAAATGTTGCAAAACTTGCTTGCTCTATGACTAGTATTCCCTTGTAAGTAATCCTGACAAAACTTCGAATCGGTTTTGTTCCTACAGCAAGTTCCTACTTGCTGGAGAACAAGAAACGTCCTATGCCATTATTGTTAGTTCATTTCTCATTCGGAACACGTACTAGCTGACAGCAGGAAACGAGCCATCGGAAGATCCCACATCATTTGCAATACTTACCTATTGTTGTCCAGACATCGGAGTCTAGTTGAAATTCTTCAGTAGAATTCCTGTATTTGGCCTTTTATATCGGAGTTTTAATAGATGTACTTTTAAGAGATATTCAATCCTCAAATTCTTCAAATGCCCGTCGATCCTACACAGGAGATGATGAGAATTTGTATGTTGGAGCTCTAGCCGTCCAAAGTTTCATTTGATCGACACGAAAATTGATATTTAAACGTTTCACGTAAAACTAAAGATCATGTTTAGCTTAATCAAAGACTGGTTCGGCCCAGAGAGAAGTGGGGGTTAGGTACAGGACAGATAAAAAGCACGTCACGCAGGGGCTGCGTAAACTAAGCAGATTTCCCACGTGAAGTTATACAATAGAGAAATCTCCATACGAGAGCCGAACAGTTACGGCAAATGCCCGAACTAGCTTTTGGCGGAAAATTTGAAATTCAGTCATCCGTTATCGGCCCACAATTAATAAAAATGCAAATATCTCGGTTAGTATTCAAGATAGAGAATAAATGTATAGAACAATATTTATAGTAAATTTAATTTACAATAAGATTGGTTCTATACAATATTTTGATCCAACGTATGGTAACGGAGATATTTCATATTATCGAAAATCCCCCCGTCTAAACTCCCCCCTCCCACTGGTCCGATTTCAGCCATTAACGAACTTGATCTGTCTTTTTGCATGAAACGTTTAAATATCGAGTTTGGTAACGATCCAACAAAAATTGCGACCGCTAGAGCGTTAACAGACAAATATATATATAATTTTGAACGGACCTCATTTTCGTCATCTCCTGGGTAGGATCGATGGACATTTGAAGACATTTTTCGAAACTCACGTCATGAGTACGACCTAAATAGCTGATTTCCCTTAAGGGAAATCTGCTAAAATTCCAAATACTTTTATTTTGAGTTGGAAAGAAAACTGTTATACAAGTAAGTCCCAATGCTGATGCTAATTTAATTGCCTATAAATTGTATTCTCCAGTCATCTTCTATCTTCAGAGTAACTATATAAAGTTCGTCACGCTGGGCTGCGTAAACTAAGCAGATTTCCAAGGTTTACAATAGATAAATATACATACTGGTAACGAATATTACGAATGAATAAATACAAACGGTAATGAGAAATCTTTCAGTTAGAAGTTAATAGCTCTACAACGGAAAGCATCTGAATCGTAAACAAACAGGCCAGCCAACCTGAGTTCTAGACAGGAAATAAAAACAATTAATGAAATATATCTTAAAATAACATATTAATTTTATTGAAAACTATTTACTACAGCTAGTGCTGTAATTTGTAATGAATCAGAATAATTTTAACCTCAATTACTTGACTTTAAGTAATCCAAGAACAAAAGAAGGGGTGGGGGATCAATAGAAAGTATTTGCATGTATCTCAGAAAGTAAAAGTTCAATGAAAACAATATTTGATTTTTAACCTTGTAATGAAGTGGTTCATGATATAACAGCTTATTGTTAACGTGGCATGAGTAGGAGTGGGACATTGCTAAGCCCCAAATCTGAAAAATGCAAATATCTCGGTTAATATTCAAAATAGAGAATTAATGTATATAACACTATTTATAGTTAATTTAATTTGCAATAAGATTGTTTCTATACAAGTTTTCAATCCGACGTATAGTAACAGAAATATTTAGAATTTTCAAAATTCCCGCCTCTAAACCTTCCTTCCCACTGGTCCGATTTCAGCCGTTAACGAATTTGATCTTCCTTTTTACATAAAACGATTAAATATGGAGTTTGGTAACGATTAAACAATAATTGCGACCACTAGAGCGGTAACAGATATATATCTAGGTAGGGTTGATGGACATTTGAAGAAAAATTTCGAAAATAACGTCATGAGTACGATCACAATAGCTGATTTCCTTTATGGGAAATCCGCTAATATTTGCATTTCCACATCTAGTCATCGGATTTTATCTTTCAGTAACTCAGTGACGAAACGCCTCATTTACAGGTTATGTATTAACCTTCTTAATATATATGTATTAAGAAGGTTAGAATAAATATATATATTATATATGTTTAGTTTTGAATGGAGCTCATTTGCTCATTGCAAATCCATGGTTCAAAAAACCAAATCATCTCTTTAGTAGGGTCGAAAAAAGGATAGCAACCTGTGGATAACTCGTCCCAATTTGCAGTAGCAGTTGGGCGTTAATAAATTTAAAATAAATAAATACAGTTTTATAACGAATTATGAAATAGTGTCTGAGAGGTAATTAGGAAGGACCCAATTGAATTGATTTCTTATGAAAGGGTTATGATAGGCAAGTGTTCACTTAATTTAAGGTTACCGTCTTTCATAGTCTTTTCCTCAACGAAGGTAGCTATCTTTAGATTAGAGTAGAAAAAGGGGATCGGGTAGTTCGGAGCACTGCTGGAATCTATTGGCATTTAAAATGCTGTCATTGTGTGTGTGTGTGTGTGTGTGTGTGTGTGTGTGTGTGTGTGTGTGAGTGTGTGTGTGTGTGTGTGTGATGAGTGTAGGAGTGAGATCGCGTGTTTCCGGAGATGAACCCCCCCCCCTTCCGTGTTCTACTACAATGATCGCCAGGAGTTCTCAGGAATAACTCCACAACGCTCCTAGGATCTACTTGGGAATTAACATACGAACAGTATATGTTCCGATGAAATGCAACACCCAGAGCCATAGTGCAGGGCCATGTCACAATTACCAATGTGTTACTTACATATAAGGAAACCCGGAGAAAAAAAATAAAGGTGGAACATGAATAAATAAATGGAAAAGGAACACATAAATAACAGTAGGTCACATTGAGGATGCTAAAATAAGCAGATTTCCCACATGCGGGTATCGCAAACTGTTGATGTTATATTACCAAATACTTTATATTTTGAAGCAAAAACCTTCTTTTTATTCAGCAGGGATATACTGAAAGCAAAAAAAAAAGTATTAATAACTACTATTTTAATATTTGTGCACAAAGTTTTAATATTTGTTCTATGAAAAAATGCTAAGGACAACAATAATCCTCATTACTTAAACAAGATTGGCGCTATAACACTCTCAATGTGACTCGAAAAATTATGAATTTTCAAATCTCCCCTTTAATTTGATAAACCAATATTTCGTACTAAGGGTTAGAATAAAGTGGTTAGAAGCACATAGTTAAATATGGGATTCGCAGGAGTGGAGGTGTATTAAAGGCTAAAATATGAAAGAATCTCTGTAAATATTCATTTGAAATAGACTACTGACCACTGACTACTGACCAACTGACTACTGACCAACTGACTACTGACCAACTGACTACTGACCAACTGACTACTGACCAACTGACTACTGACCAACTGACTACTGACCAACTGACTACTGACCAACTGACTACTGACCAACTGACTACTGACCAACTGACTACTGACCAACTGACTACTGACCAACTGACTACTGACCAACTGACTACTGACCAACTGACTACTGACCAACCTACTACTGACCTACTGACTACTGACCACTGACCAACTGACCAAGTGAGGAGAACAAAATAACAATATCTGTAGGGACTTAAGATAGGAATTAAGATTCAAATGGACTTTTGTTTTTAAGAATCTTTAACCCTTTTTCCTATGTAAAACGCATTGTGTTAAACATTATTTTAATATTTTAAAAGTTTAATATTTTTTCATTACTCCGATATGTTCGATGAACATGGTTATTAATCACATTGCAATATAGTTATTAGCATTTCCAGTTGGATAGAGATTCATGAATTTTGAAAAATTGTAAAGTCAGACGATCTGTATTCAGCTCTTGAACAGTCAGCATCTCCAGCTGTTAATCAGATCTGCTCGTATATTATTTATTGGTCCGACTTGTAATTAAATTGTATATTTCAAATTAACTAAGTCCCCTATCTTAACACACGGCCGATTTCAACGGTTAACGGACTTCAACTTTAGTTTTGCATTAAACACATATCGAGTTTGGTAGTTGGTAATTGCTTGGAATCGAGCTTGGTATTTGACAGAAGGAACTTACATAAGTATGTATATCTTAGATTGGGCTAAATTATACTAAACGGGAGTGAGGGTAGAGTAAGTACGGTCTCGTGACGACAGAAGGCCAGAGGACGTGAAGGACAAGAATTGTACGGTAGGATTTAGAGCGAGGCATGACCGGTGGCCGGCTAAATGTTAGAAGGATGACCCCGGATAGAGAGAGAGGGCTTCGTGACTACCCAAGGAGACTCCTTCCACGCATCCTATATACTGTCGGCTGCAAATCTTTTTGCATCTCCCGTGGACCAGGGGACACCTGCTTCATTTGAGGGGACATCATGATCAAAAAGAACGTCACGCGGGAGCTGCGCTAACTTACCAGATTTCCCACCTCCTGGGACAGACAAACTCGTCATCTCATCCATCCACCAATTCTGACAAAACTAGAAAGTACTTTAGTACTATGACCGAGTTACTAATTAATTCATAGAAAACCAAAAATTTAACAAGCTCTATAACATTAAACGATCCGACTCGCAATAGCGGTTATATTTTGAATTTTCGAATCCTAACAAACAATACCATATCCCAAATATCAGTCAATAAAAAGTCCGTCGCTCAGGGGCTGCGTAAACTAAGCAGATTTCCCACGTGAAGCTATACAATAGAGAAATTTCACGAGAGTCGATCATTTAAGGAAACGGCCGAACTAGCTTTTGGCGGGAAAGTCAACCGTCCAATAGCTGTCAAGATTTAATAAAAATGCAAATATCTCGGTTAATATTGAAGATAGAGAATAAATGTATATAACAATATTTATAGTAAATTTAATTTGCAATAAGATTGATCCTGTACAATTTTCGATCCGACGTATAGTAGCGGAGATATTTCGAATTTTCGAGAATCCTCCACTCTAAACCCCCCCCCCTCCCTCTGGCCGTTACGAACTTGATCTTTCTTTTTACATAAAATGACTAAATATCGAGTTTGGTAACGATCAAACGAAAATTACGACCGCTAGAGCGGTAACAGACAAAATATATATATATATATATATACCCGTATATATATATATATATATATATATATATATATATATATACCCGTATATATATATATATACAGTTTTGAACGGACCTCATTTTCGTCATCTACTAGGTAGGATCGATGGACATCTGAAGAAAAATTTTGAAAATTCCGTCTTGAGTACAACCTCAATAGCTGATTTCCCTTAAGGGAAATCTGCTAAAAACAAATATGATCTTTATTGTTTACAGAAAAGATTAAATATCGAGTATGGGATAATTCATGACGTCATCGCACAAAGAATTGGGCTGTATAATAAAGGTCTCATGAAAATAATATTTTGTATTTAAGTTAGAATAAAGAGGTCAGTTTTATAACCGCAAATTGTTATTATGACATGAGTAGGACTCGACTGGTATTGTTTACTGAGGGCTGAAAACTAAAAATTCCAAATATCTCGGTTAATATTCATATTAGAGAAAATATGTACATGGCCAAAGTTACAGACAATCAAATTTTCCATAATATTGTTTTTATACATTTTTTCGACTTATAGTAGTGGAGATATTTCAAATTTCCGAAATCTTCTATACCTTCTCTCCCACTGGTCCTATTTCTGCCATTAACGAACATGACCTTTCTTTTTATGTAAATCTATTAAATATCAGTATCAATAAAAAGGCCTTGTCCTCTACTGTTGTTTTAATTTATGCAAAGTGTAATTCCAGAGTCAGTGCTCCATCGGCAGTATCTGATTTGAACAGTGTAGCCTGGACAACAACCGCCTTCCCTCAAAATAACAGTTAGAGAACATTTAATTTTCAACAAGATTTGTTGAATTGTCCAAGACGGAGATATTTTGGTTTTTCGAAACTCCCACTTCTAACCCCCTATCTCACTGATAGGATTTCAGCCGTTAACCAACTTGAGCTTTAACTAGAAAAAACGTTTAAATGTTAAATACAAATTTCGATAGCTAGAGTAGTAACAGATATATATATATATCATTTTGAAAATACCTCATTTCCATCGTCTAGTAGTTAGGATCGATGGACACTTGAGAAAATTGTTCGAAAACCTCGTCATGTGTACAACCTCACTGGCTGATTTTCCTTAACCCTCCGGTGGGCGTGCCTATTTGAGATACGTTAGCGGGAGCGCTGCGGTGTTGGGCCGCATTTTGTCTTATCTATTTTTTATTAGAAAATAAGCAATGACTTACTTATTTATGTTGTTCATTCATTTTTGGTTTCGGTTTACAGTAATTCTTATGCATGAAAATTATACGTTATGATATTGCTAAGTAAAGGATGGCTAACATTTTTTTTTTTATAAATAGCTTTGGAATATAAAAAACAACCTTGCAATTGGTAGAATAATGATTGAGTTATTTTAATAATTGTTTATTATAAATAACCACCAACATAGGATATATAGGAAAGTAGGAATAGTAGTATAGGAAAAATAATTTTATGCTTTATAATATTATTTTACAGACTAAAAATAGAGTAAAATTATTAATTATTTTCATAAAATTTGAAGAAACATTTTGCAAATATAAATACAGAGTAATAGTATATTAGTAATATAATAAAAAAAATAAGTTCAGGGTTATAAATGATCAAATACAGAAAAAAATATTCGGTTCAAAATTTGCAAGAAAAAAAATTTAATTTATCAATTAGGAAATAGAAAAAATGAACTTTTTTAATATTACAGAACGAAGATCAAACTTCTTCCTCGTATAAAGCATTTCTCTGACAATTATTGCACGTAACTTGATGGATACTGTGATTTCGGCAAAAATTGCTTTGGCACATTTTGCATACAACGCTTGTTCTATTATTTCGATGTGTTCCACAAAGGAAACAAATTTTTTTAGCCCTCAGAAAACCGACTCAACATGTCAGAACATGTTGCTATACACATACCTGGAACCCCCAGCCCGCTGAAGTCATTTCTATTCCTAGTATTTTGACAGATGTTCAGATTGCGGTCCAAATACCGTAGCGCGCCCGCCGGAGGGTCAAGGGAAGTCTACTAAAATTGCGCTCCCCAGAGTAGTGATATACAACAAATTTGTCGAAAACTGCTCCATGTGCAGCTCATGGATAAGCGCTTGCGTAGAGGGCATATTTTTGGGTGGGGAAAATTTCCTAAAAATGATAATTTTTGATAAATATCAGCTTAAGATAATGTTATCTTTAGGGAAGCAATACATTTATTATTTATTAAAAAGAGAATACTCTCACACATTAATCTTCAATTGATAATGCCCACGAGTATAATTGACACGTACGTAAGTACAATAAGTATACTAAATGGTGGGACCTGATTATGTCTCATTTTTCTTGAAAGGTGTAATTCCCGAGCGATTAAGAATAGATTCAGAGCGACAGGAGTGTCGTTAGAAGTAAAAAAAGGAGGGGGGGGGTTGGGTCTTCCAAACCTTCATAAGTTTTTATTTAAGCACTATGACCCTCGTTTCCTCAGAGCTAAACATAAAAAAAACAATAAAATCTTCATACATCATAACTAATTGATAAAAACATGGTAGTAATTCAGAAATACGAAAATCTAAATAGAGTCAATGTCAACAATAAGCTGTTATATAATAAAGCACTTTATTTGAAGCCTAATACCAAATATTGTCCTATTTACGTTTTGGGGTAAATGCAAATGTGTTTTCTCATTAAACTTTTACATCATGAGATAAACGCAAATACGCAGCCCCTGCGTGTCGGACTTTTTCACAATAGTGTCGTTGGAAGTGAAGAATAGTGTATACTTGGAGAATAAAACGTCCAATCCTTCACAAGTTCTTATTCAAGCACTATGACCCTTGTCTCCTCAGAGCTAAACATAACTAAAAACAATAAAATCTGCATACAACGTCTATAAAAAATGCTAGGTATCCAGAAATAAAAACATCTAAATAAAGTGTAACTCTAAATAAACATTATTGGAATAATTACAGACTAAATATTAAAATACGGAAGGCGAGATAAAAATTGGGACTTAAGAAGAGAATTTCCGATCTCTATTTGATATTGACACTAAGGGTTAATGAAAAAGAAAACTCTAGGACAATTTTGGTGCGACTATTTTAATGATATCCAAACTATTTTGATAGCCCTTGGACAATTGGCTTTTAAACGCCATTAAGGAGATTTAAATGGAGGTCATAGGAGAAGGTAGAGAGATCCTTGAAAACACAGAGGAAAATAGTAATAGTTTCCTGTCTTGAGGATAAATCGGGTAATTAGGATCGTGACTACTGGAAGTGGATCCAATCTCTCTTGGAACACATTTGATAGGTATTGGCAATTGGGATTGCTGATAACGTTCTGCTGGATTGATAAGAACCGGATCATCAGATGGGATGTAGTCCGGCTTTGATGAGTATGAAACTAGGGGTAGTGAGGATGTCTTAAAGCCTGACACCTTTGACACTGGCAAAGAGTTAAAGGATGTATGACTAAACACCCCAGTTAATGAAATAGAAATAATATCGGGGTCTCCTCAATATAAAGACTTTATGCCGATCCCGGGAGATGGATCTCACGAACTATATCAGATCAAGTGAGAAACGAACCTTCAAAGAAATGACTAAACTGGATGAAGGATATACTGTCTTGAAATTTTTTATTTATACAAATAACTTATTTGTTATAGAATAGACACTTTCTACTCTCAACAACAAACCTTATATTAGCATCATGTTTTCTCATACATCTCTCTACGAACAACAAATCTTTTCTTTTCAAACATCTGAACTACCAAACATCTGATCTGCAGCATGTGCCCCTTAGATGATCCCCTTCTTCTGCCCGTACCTTCCTTCTCCTCAGCTGATCGCCGTGTTTCTTCATCAGCCTTCCTTCTACTTCAACCAGCCAAGTGTTCTGTCCGAGTATCTTCTGGATCACCCCAGGCTTCCAGAACGCCTTCCCTTGCCTGTAGTCTAGCGCCTAGACTAACTCCTCCGGCCTGAACTATTTTAAGACATTTGATAATCCTTCTTCCACCGATTTCCCCTTGTTCCCTTTCAAATTCTGGTATGCTTCTTTTTGTTCCGGACATAGAAAATCCATCTGACACCTGAGTCTCCTCCCCATAAATATTTCAGCTAGAGAAAGACTCGTTGACAAGTGGGGTATTGCCATGCATTTAAAAAGAAACTTATTCAAGTTGTCCTCTAAAGACACATCCTTTTCATACTACTTTCTTAACTCAGTAATTGGCTAATAGAACTTTATACAGTTCATCCTTCGAAAATTCGTCTTTAGACTTCGGTTTGCATAAGTTTAACAAATTCCCAAGTACTTATGTGCCTAAATATTCAATAAGCCAAGAGTTTTTAGTCTCCTCCGACTTTACGTTGGCCAACTTCAAACTATTACAGAACATGAAGTACCATACCTCTATGTCCATATTCCGTGGATTGAACTTCTCACATTTGAACCTCGAGCATAACCTTTCTTCCGGCGCAACGTGGTTTTGCTCATCTTCTTCCTCAAGGCTAACTTTTGTTTTACCTTGACCCTTCTTCGGCAAGAGTCCAGTTACCTCGTCACTGATGATATGTTTACAAATAAGTTATTTGTAATAGAATAAACAATTTCTACTTTTAACGACAAACCTTATATTAACATCATGCTTTCTCATACATCTCTCAACCTACAACACATTCGATCTCTCCAAACATCTCAACTCAACAAACAAACAACAAAATTGAAAGTCAATACTCATCTGAATTCATCATTTGACTCCGAGTAACAAGGATCGCCATGGTCGTTATTATAATCGGCTCACGGATTCGGAGATAGATAAAGAAATGTCTGTGGCATGGCCCAAGTCGGGAGAACTATTTTCAGAGATCAAAGGGTTTATAATAGCTGATCAAACCCAAGTTGTTTCTACTCGAGCTTATAGACGCCACCTACTGAAAAAAATAGTGACTCAATATGTTTAGAATGTGCAATAAATAATACATATTATAACATATCAATTTTATTGAAAACAATGAACTAAAGCTAGTAGTATTTGTAATGAATCAGAATCAGTTTTCTTTCAATCACTGAAAAATAGTAATCCAAGAACAAAAGGAGGGCGAGGGAGGTGGGGGAGGTTGTCAACAGAACGTATTTGAATATATCTCACAAAGTAAAAGTTCAATGAAAACAATATTTGGTATTTAACCTTGAAATGAAGTAGCTCATGATATAACAGCTTATTGTTAAAATGACAAGAGTAGAAGTGGGGGTTTGTTGAAGGCTCAAAACTGTCAAAACTCTCTCTCTCTCTCTCTCTCTCTCTATATATATATATATATATATATATATATATATATATATATATATATATACATCTTCTGGGTAGGAGTATTTCCTCAATAAGTGATTTTGCTTAAGGGAAATTGGCTGAAACTATTGTTGCAGACATTAAGTACATGTAGTTCACTTTTAAATGTCGAGTTTGACAAGGATTAAATAACATACAGGACGAATCTTTTCATGAGTACTATCCCATCAGCTGATTTTCCTTAAAGGAAATCTGATAAAAAATAATAACGGGCTAGTTATATAAATCTCCATTTCCAACGGTAGCTTCTTTCTCATTCATTTTAAAGCGATCCATAAGGAAGCAAGTGTCTTCTAGCATAGAATTTGAATATGGCTTTCCCCCGTCGGGTTCCCATAGCCATTCCGTTGAATGGGAGAGCCTGTAAGGATAGACATGTCGACAGCTGTCTCCCTCTAAGGGATGACGTAGGCTCCCCGGGATTAAGAAGTGTGGGGAGATTTACTGCAGTCAACGGGTTAAGTAGATGGCTGGCGTTGATATATCTAGGGTCCGTAGCTGGAGAGTGGGCTTGACAATGGTGCTCCTAGTCGGGCGATACATCTTCCGGGGAATCCGCTTGGCCCCTTTCACTGGGGGGCTCGACCTGGGGGGGATACCACTGGAATTTAATATAAAACGCTTAAATATTTCGAAAATCTGGCACGGAATTACAAATTTGGGGGAGAAGAAAACATTCACTGTCAAAAATTTGTGATTTTTGTAACAAACTCTCACCAGTGGCTATTGATACCGAAAAAAACACAATAGAGACTGTTCTAACCAGTTTATTTTTCTATTGGCAGATTTCCCTTAAGGTAAATCAGCTATTGCAGTCGTACTCATGTCCATCGATCCTACCCAGGAAATAACAAAAATGAGGTTATTTTAAAATATACACATATTGGTCTTTTAACGTTCTAGCGGTCGCAATTTCTGTTTGATCGTTAACAAACTTGATGTATCGTTTTATATAAAAAGAAAAATCAAGTTATTTTCATACCTGTCGGCGGAGACCGTCGCCACTGGCATTGTGCTTTCGATGCGATGGCACCATCTTCAAGCCCGTCAAAAAGTTGTACTGAGTTATTTGTCTGTTGGTCAGTAGGTTTTATGCGTTTGGTCACCGTATTAGTTTGTTTAAGTGTAGTTGTTTACGTTTAGTCCAAGTACTCAACCATCAGCTAGTGACGACGGTCTCCACCGACAGCTATGACAATAGTATCATTTATATTGGCGGTTCTAAAATCAAGTTCGTTGTAGGCTGAACTAGGACAAGTTGGAGAGGTGAGGGTTAGAGTTGAGGAATTTCAAAAATTAGAAATATCTCCGTTACAGTAGCACGTGGGAGATCTGCTTAGTTTACGCAGCCCCTGCGTGACGAACGTTTTTCTATTCCAGCCCTTCATGAAAATAGGAATGTTTTTCTTAATTATTCTGTGCCGGGCAATTTCCCAAGAAAACCTGTGAAAATAAAAATAAAAAAATGTATAAATTGAAGATACTTAAGAAAAAGTAAAAAAAGTCCGTCTTTTTAATATGACATGAGTAGAAATGGGGGATTACTGTGGGCTGAAAACTAAAAAATGCGAATATCTCAGTCAATAATAAATATAATGAAAAAAAACGAGCATAATAACATTTATAGAACATTACATAACCAATAAGATTGAATCTATACCAATCTTCTATAAGACAGATAATAGCGGAGATATTTCGAATTTTCGCAATTCCCACTCAAATGGGGCCCCCATCTCTTCCCGCATGCCCGATTTTAGCCGTTAACGAACTTGATCTTTATGTTTACATAAAACGCTCTAACATCGAGTTTGGTATGAACGGAACACTATGTCATCGAGTCATTCGACCTATCCTAGGTAGAATAGATGGACATCATGAGTACAACCTCAATAGCTGATTTCCCCTAAGGTCTGCAAACAATATCCATTACTACTATAATGTGATTTGTGAGTAAGAAGGATATCCAGTAAGTGATTTGAAAGGAAACCCCATCACAGAGAATGTTAGATTTGGATATTTATAAACAGAGTAATCATGGTGCCTAAGTGGCTAATCTCCATAATCTATGAGTTCTAAATTATTAGACTGCTGGAGAATACTCTCATAAATCCAGAGAATAATATAGCCGGCGTATTAGGGCAACAAATTATATTTAAGTATTAGAGAGAGATTTATTGAATAGTACGTGTCATCGAAAGGAATTCCCTCGGAACAGGTGGTTGGGAGTCACGACTCGCAAACTGTGGCCCGAACCTGGTGCTTGTTCCCTTTGTCGGCGGGAGAACTAGATAGGATGAGCTTGTGAAAACAGCACGATCCGTCGAGTATGGACGTGGAGGAAGGCGGCGGGGACTAGATCATGGAATTGTCGCCAGGGGGTGGTAATGGCTGATTCGGGGTCGGAGTTCGTTCGTGTCGGAATCCAACGCTGCGGGGTTCTATTCCCGACGTGGATGTCCACGTACAAGTCGTCCATGTAGAGTTGCGTCCCTGATTGCAGCATATCTGTGTCATCAGGCAGTCAATCGACCGATATGAAAGCCGTGCGAAAATTATTGAAAAAAGTCCGTCACGCTTGTGCTGAGTAAACTGAAACTGGATTTGCCAGTATGACATACTTGTGATCTCATCTCACTACATATTCCCTATTTCTAGTTTAGCAGAATAGGATATTTCTTAAAATATCAATCGATCCTGCCCAGGAGATGTTGAAAATTAGGTCAGGTCAAAATTATATATATGTCTGTTATCGCTCTAGTGGTCGCAGTTTTTGATTGGTTGTTACCAAACTCCATATATAATCGTTTTATGCTAAAGGAAAGATCAAGTTCGTTAATGGCTGAAACAGAACCTGTGAGGGGTTTACAGGGGAAATTTCGAAATATCTCCGTTACTAAACTTCGGACGGAAAAGTTGTATACCCGTAAAACCAATCTTATTGAACGTTTAATGATCTATAAATGTAGTTCTATACCTATTTTCTGTATCATGATAATTATCCGAGATATGTTAATTTTTTAGTTTTCATGCTTCACTAAACCCCTACTCCTATTCATGTGATATTAACAATAAGCTATTATTCTAAGCATAAATACAAAGTATTGCTCTCATTGAACGTTTTCTTTTTGAGATAAATGCAAATATGTGGTGCACGTGGGAAATTTGCTTAGTTAACGCAGCCGGACTTCGTCAATCCTTACACTCCAGTAATGTGAACTGGCCAAGAGATAACCAAAATTACCTATTTTTTTTAGAAACGCTTTAAGGGAATGCTTAAAATTGGAAAAAAAAAAATGCCAGAAAGAGGAAATTCTTCCGAGCTGTATAGTTGGATATTAGTAGGTAGAATCGCTGGGTATTTGAGGAATTTTTTTGAAAATCACGTCTTTAGTACCACCTCAGTAGCTGATTTCCCTCAAGGGAAATTTGCAAAAATGGGATCATGAAGGTAATGTCGAAATTCTATTATGTAATATTTAACCAATGGTGGGGAGATAGTGATGAAGGAACTTAGACACGAAAAATTAAATAAATTTTAAAATTCCACCATAAACTATGTATTATATTTATTAGGGAAGTGGATTTTCGTATCTTTAACGAAACATCATCAATCCGTCAATTTTTTTGAAAAGATTGTGAATACAAGGTTTTTAAACCCATGTTGCATATCGATATAGAAAACTAATCCAACAATACAAATTTAATTTGAAACATTCACATTAAGTGAAATATATCATATGTTTAAACACATCTGACTGTTATACACAACAAAGATCACTTTAAAAATCGATGGACATTTGAAGAAATATTTCGAATATCATGAGTACAATTTCAATAGCTAAATTTCCTTAAGGGCTACTTCCATCTTTAATTACTTGCACATTTTAAAGAAAGGAAACATACTAGTGCAATTACTGTAATTTTTAAGTCGTGTAAGATCGAGATCAAATATATGTGTATCCTTCTTCAACGTAATAGATACCTTTGTCTGTATATTTTGGCTATTAAAATTCGTTTTGGTTAAAATTGTAAAGATTCTATTCATGGCACTTTCGATTTCAGATGTTTGAACGCAGGTTGAATAATAATGGCCAAAGTTCTGTAATAATACATTTGTTCAAGACTGTATATCCGCTGGAAGTGCGACGCTAATGTTAAATTAATTAAAAATTAGGAATAACTGAGATGTTGTTTGGTAGGCTGCCATTACTCGACTGTGTTATTGTTTTTTTTTGTTTATTTAAAACATATGGAATATTAAAAAATACAAATGAAGAACAGCTGATTTAATAAAATGAAAATGCGAATCAAAATCAGCTGATTCCTAAAGGGAAAAATGAACCAAATAACAATATTGTGGAAGCATTGTTATTCATACTTACTTGGAGCATAATTCCTTCCACCTGCCAGAAACTGTTTGTGAGTGTTAGGGGTTTTACTGTTCTGTGATGGGAATCACGATGTTCTTTGGATGTCGCCAGAAATAACTTATCGCTAATGGAAATGTAAGCAATAAGGTGGGAGATGAGATCATACCCTTTATATGCGCATTAAAGTTATTGCTGTAGGTTTATGTTTATGCTTGATTGGTCATTTCCTATTTAGCTCAAGGACGCCATTGCATATCATCGATGGCGTCTTAATTCTTCTCCTCTCGCCGCCCGAGCTTTGCATAAAAACCGCTTTAGCATTCCACGAAGAGTCCATTACAAGTAATTTTTCATTTGCTCGCATCCGGCGTAAAATCCATATCTCTCTCTTGAGGCGCGAATTGCGTCAGGCGCAAATGCTCTTCACCCCCAGACGCAATTGCGCCGGGATATCTCCAGGATTATGCTAGCGGTCCGAAGTGACTTGTGACCTCCGGAGAGGTTGGTCTCGGCCCGGCACGATGATCAAGAACCATTCCACGGTGCTGCCTCCACTTTGCTACTCCCGGCCTGTTATTTGTAGTTTAGCAGAGGGCAATCCGAGACACAGCTGGCCCGGGCAGATTCTAAACTAGAACGATCATCTCCCCAGAGTATCAACAGGTGGCACGTGGTTTCTCCCAAAGCGATCTGGAGCTCGGGCTAGGGTATAATTTTTGAAACAATGGGTGAAATTGTTGTACGGGATACGTGACGTAACTGCCTAAGGTATTGAATCCATTTTTTAACACTTTCATGGCCGATGATAGCCAGTAATTCCTTAGGTCGTAACAGAGGCGACTATAACGGACAAATATGTTGAGGGAGAGAGTGGCTAATGTTGTCTCATAGTCAAAATATTAAAGCAAATTATACAGATCTAGTGGTAAAGCACTGGATTACTATACTGGAAATCCCAATTATATATAGTTCAGCAACCACCGAGTTTTGGTCTTGCACCCTTTCTCAATATGATCACTCTCAGCATACTGAGGTAGTTGATTAGCCACTTTGATAAAGCCTTTACAATAAAATGCTTCAAGCAGACCACTTGACTTTCCACCGAAGCCGCTTTGCACTCTTTCGCCCTTTATGCTTACCCGAGACAAATATTGTTTTCTTTAGATATGGAATATGATGAAGGCACATTGTACCTTGCGAGTGTTCTCGTGTTAAAGAAAACTTCATAGAAATATCTATTAATATTTTTATGATTAACGTAAATTTTGATTGTGATTTCCAGTATTTATTTGTGATGTTTCATATTCTTGAATAGTTTTAATCTTAATGGTATGTATTTATAATTTTCAACGAAAATAGAAATGTTTTAGTTATAAATTGGATTATAGACTATAGATGTAGTCCAGTATTTTAGCATTGAAATCCCCAAGAGAGCTTTAAGCTTGCCCTTATCAAATTAATAGTTTTGATAAAGGCTGATGATATATTTTTAATTGAGCTGTGCCTCGCGAAAATTTTTGATTTCCAAATCTCAGCGGAATTACACACTTTGGCTTGGCGTCAGGAAATTTCATGCATAACTAAAAACGATTTGCTTTAATAACTTGAAATTTTAAGTTTCAAACTCCAGTACCCCCTCCCAGTTGGCCCCTGCTCATTTGAACAAAATCAACTAAGGATTGAAGGGGGGGGGTAGAGGAGACTGGAAATAAAAAATATTGAATTTCTCTATTCAGAAGTACAGAAAAAGGGGGGGCTCATCCTAATCATGTGAGTTAATGTTTTGCCTTTAATCTCACATGGTAAACCTACAGTGGCTTGTTCGATTCTCGCGTGGGCCATAGGAATTTATTTAGTAACGAGCTCATTAAATAAAAATCCTTAGTACCGCCCTGGTTAGAAAACGGTGGTAACCTTTTGATAAGCCGTCCAAATTACCTTTAGTAGCAAAAAGTGTACATAAATAAGTAAAAACAACAAACAAAAGGTATAGACCAACTTTAGTTTATCAAAAAACAAATTATAAATTATGTTTGTAATATTTTTTGATCCGATGTATTACAATTGATATATCGAATTACTTACAAAATAAATTATTTTAAATGAACTGCATCAATAAATGTTGCTTATTTACTGTAATAATAGTACAAGTATGTGGTGCCCTGATAAGATTAATAGATTTAATAATCCAAACATTCATGCAGCTTGGGGCAAATGGATTAAATATGTATTTTTGTGAAGACAGAGTAATTATTGTACCTGTCCAGTTGGAGCCCGCTATTGGTAAAGGATCAAAAACGAATTTTGGTGCAGCCATTGGACCTGCCCCATAGGAGCCTATTATTGGTAAACGGATTAAATATATATTTTGGTGGTGGCTGAGCGAGTATTGGATCTGCTCCATATAGGCCTATTATTGGTAAACGAATTAAATATATATTTTGGTGGTGGCTGAGTGACTATTGGATCTGCTTCATATATGCCTATTATTGGTAAACGAATTAAATATATATTTTGGTGGAGGCTGAGCGAGTATTGGATATGCTCCATATAGGCCTATTATTGGTAAACGGATTAAATATATATTTTGGTGGAGGCTGAGCGAGTATTGGATCTGCTCCATATAGGCCTATTATTGGTAAACGGATTAAATATATATTTTGGTGGAGGCTGAGCGAGTATTGGATCTTCCCCCCAGTAGCCCAGTATTGGTCAACGGATTAGATATATATTTTGGTGGAGGCTGAGCGAGTATTGGATCTGCTCCATATAGGCCCATTATTGGTAAACGGATTAAATATATATTTAGGTGGAGGCTGAGCGAGTATTGGATCTGCTCCATATAGGCCTATTATTGGTAAACGGATTAAATATATATTTAGGTGGAGGCTGAGCGAGTATTGGATCTTCTCCATATAGGCCCATTATTGGCAAACGGATTAAATATAAATTTTGGTGGAGGCTGAGCGAATATTGGATTGGCTCCATATAGGCCCATTATTGGTAAACGGATTAAATATTTATTTAGGTGGAGGCTGAGCGAGTATTATATCTGCTCCATATAGGCCTATTATTGGTAAGGGGGTTAAATATATATTTTGGTGGAGGTTGAGCGAGTATTACACCTGCTCCCTATAGGCCCATTATTGGTAAATGGATTAAATATATATTTTGTTGGAGGCCGAGCCAGTATTGGACCTGCTCCATTTGGACCAATTATTTGTTAACGAATTAAATACATATTTTGGTATAGGCCGAGCCAGTATTGGACCAGCCTATAAGAAGAGCCGATGATAGGTAGGGAGAAGTAGGCGGTGGCTGATGACGTCGGTAGGGTTCACCTTCGCACCCCGTGGGAAGCCAGAGGCCTTACGCTCTCCCTCCAGCTGATCTCTTTAACCTCTCTCTCGAAGCACACCTACCTCCGCCTCGACTAAATAGAGTGCAATATGCCCTCACAGAATCTAGACGTTCCGAACCCATTATGCCAAAAGTTATTAAGGCATCAATCCCAGATCTGATTCCCATCATCAGGAAATGGTTCAGATTCCTCCTTCGTATCACGCATCCCGACAAATTAAACCAATGAAACTGACTTCATATTCAGTGCTATCCTGACCTTCAAATCCTTATCGTGTGATCCAATTTCCTTGATCGGACATGTAATGACTTCTTACTTCGCCTTCTACACGCATGCGTTGTGTCTCAATTTTTTTTTTGTATTTTCTTATTTAAAAAAAAAAATGTAATCTCATAGTAAGAGAGTCTCATTGACAGGTTGAACCGGATCGGATTCTATTCCGGCAAAGCAGTTTTCTCGGGGTTGATTCCGATTATGAGGAAATGGTTCAGATCTTTTCCTGTTCTTCGAATTAAATAAAACTAAAGCAATACATGTGTGACTTCATGTTCTCTGCAAAATACATCTAATCCTGCTACTACTTATAGTATATGATTCAATTTTCTTGATTAGACAAGTCTGTTATTTTACTTCACATATTAAGTATTATTTAAGCATTACAGGTTTCAAAAATTAATTTTTGATAAATATGTTTGACTTGAAATGAAAAAAAAAAATGCGATCAGTCCAAAACAGGTCTCTCAGAATCCCAAGTTAGGGAATATCATTATTCATAAACGTTCAATTGTGATTTGTTATCTACAGGTTATAAACCTTTTCTATCCATGGTGGGGGGCTCAGGTTAGCCATGCGAGTTAAAGCGTTGACCTTTATCTCACATTGCAAACCTAGAGTGGCGAGTTCGATTCTCGCCTGGGCAAATGAAGTTGTTTAGTAACGAAATTCATTAAATAACATCCTAAAATCCCACCCTGGCTAGAAAAGGGTGGTAACCTGTAGATAACCCGTCCCAATTAGCCTGAGTTGCAAAAAGTGGACGTTAATAAATAATAATAATAATAATACCCCTGGTGGGACTAAGGATTTTATTTAATAAGTTTGTAACTTATTAAATTCCTATTACCCAGGCGGGCATCGAAATAGCCACTCTAGGTTTCCCATGTGATATTAAGATTAACGCCTTAACTTACATGGCTGACCAGAGACACAAAATGTTGTTAGTCCTACAATAATTATGCAGATGCTAATCAGCCCCATTGTCGAATCAGATTATTAGGAAACGGTTCAGTTTCCTTTCCTTTTTCAAATTATGAATCTGATAAAATTGAAGAAATAAAAGATCGACTTCATGTTCCGTGTCAAAGATATCTAACCTTCAGCCCTTACAGCAAGGTCCACTTTGCTTGATAAGACGAATCTTGTCCTCTCACTTTACTTACTAAGCATCATTATATTGCGCGTATTCAAGAATTCAACAATTTTTCATTTGTAAGTAAAATCAACCCACGATAGAGTACAATATTTCCTCCCAGAGTTGTTCCAATAATTCCTCTAGCTAAATCTGACCAATCACACCAAAGGTAATCAATAGGGCACCTGCCGTAATTCCGCCAATAAGGAAATGCTTCCGAATCTATTCCTTCCTCTTCTTATCTGGTTAAACCAATCGATGACTTCATTTTCCTTGAGAAAGACCTTTAACCTTTAAATTAGAACTCAATTAGCACTATTAGACGAGTATTTTAATATTAGTTGACTTTCTAGGGATACATCTTAGCAGATTTCTCTTAAGTAAATCAGCTATTGAGGTCACACACATGACGCGATTTTCGAAAATTTTCTTCAAATGTCCATCTATCCTACCTAGGAGAACACGAAAATGAGGTCCATTCAAAATTGTATATCTATCTATATATTTGTCTGTTACCGCTCTAGCGGTCGCAATTATTGTTTGACCGTTACCAAACTCGATATTTAGTAGTTATATGTAAAAAGAAAGATCAAGTCCGTTAACGGGAGAAATCGGACCAGTGGAGGGAGGGGGGTAGGAGATTTGTGAAAATTCGAAATATCTCCGTTCGGTTTTGTGTCGGTTCGAAAAATTATATAGCTTCAATGTTATATCAAATTTCTTTACCAATAAGTGTTGATATGTACATGTTTTTCCTATCATGAATATTAACCGAGATATTTGGATTTTTTAGTTTTCAGACTTCGGTTAACCCCCACTCCTACTCATAACATTTAAACGATAAGCTGTTATATCATGAACCACTTTACAATAAGCTTAATTGCCAAATATTGCTTTGGTTTGTTTGTTTGTTGCTTGAAGACGTCAACTAAGAATAAGATTTTTCGTTCTTTACTTTAAAATATTTATTTTATCTATACCATACTCGATATTTAACTTTCTCATTGAACACTAAAGATCACATTTGTTATTGTCTAACGTCGGACCTAGAATAGTGGGGGGGGGATTCTAAAATTTAAATTATCTCAGTTATTATGAGTTGGATCGAAAAATGTTGTAGAACCAATCTTGTTGAACTGTTGATGCACTACAATTGCAGTTCTATGCACTTTTTCGTAACTCAAATATTAAGCGATTAATTCGTACTTACTGGTTTTCAGTTTAAGATGAGATCACTAGAATGGTTTATCAGCACACGGGAAATAACGCAGCACCTGCGTGACGCACCTTCCTAAATAAGGTGCAGCGTTCTCTCACGGAGTCTTCACGATTCCCAGAACATGATCGATCTCATTAGTTCTAACGTAATGAATGCTGCCAATCGGCCCAGCGTTGATTCGGAGTATCCGGAAATATTTCCAGATAATCCGGACACTTTTTCTTGCAAGTCCAGTATCTCGTGGAATCAAAGCAATCGAAGAGTGACTTCATATTCCGTGAGAAAGACTCCTAACCTTCAATCACTATGGCGTGATCCAATTTGCTTGATAAGACGAATCTTGCCCTATTACGTCACTTTATAGCAACTGTCAAACATTTATTTTTGAGCTTATTCATGCTTTAGCAACTTACTTTCGTAGTTTTAGCATTTTCCACACAACATTAATATACTTAACACCAGAAGCTACGAACCTCCCATCCTTTTCCTATCATCATATTCATATCTATCCGGTTGTGCCAAAGGTAATGAGGTACCGTCAATCACTCCCAGATTTTGATTCCGACTAGCCGGAAATGTCTTGAATTCTTTTCCTTCCGGATCACATCATAAACCAATTTAAGACTGACTTCACATTCGCTGGGAAAGACTTGTGGCATAACTCATTTTCCGCTTTTAAAAGAGTATTAACCTACTACTTGAATTTCGAGGAATCCCAGAAGTATTATTGCAGTATTTATAACTCTTCGACAGTTTTATTATATGAAATGAAATAAGAAATTTTTATTATCCCCCAGGTCACAACCGCGGGGTTTCCTAAGAACCTTCAGTTCTTTAGCAATTACCCAGAGAACGACATTCCAAGTCGAGCTATACTAACCTGACACTATGCGTTCGACGTTCAGAAGAACAGTCAATACATTTATTGTGCAATGTCCATTTACTGGCTCAAGTGGGATTTATTGAAATTCTTTGAGAAACAGCCCCTAAGTATTCCACCAAGAACATCAATAAAATATTGCATTTTGCTATTTTTACCAGGATTAACCAAGAAGGGCTACTGGAAACAGTTTATAAAACGTTTTCCGAAAAATGCCACAGATAATTTCTTTTCGGGTTATTGAGGATGTACTCATGAATATTCCAAACAACCTGGAATTACATATTATTCTGCCCATTCGATCAGAATCACCTCAACAATAACATACCAAAAACCTCCTTTGGCAATACACTGATAATGCACAGACAACACGTGCTACGCGCCTAATAATCTGTTAAGTAGAATTTCGTGGGTCTTATTCATTTATCTTGGAAACAAAAAAGAAAACTCCACCATAAAGAGATCATATGTTGCACCAGACTACATTATTTTACTCCTGTTAAATTAAATGAACCAAATGCTTGACTATACTATATTTACAAATTTTCATCAAATCTTATACGATTTTTCCGTTACAATACTTTGGCTCGAAACATCATAGTAAGTAATTTATAGATCATTTATTGATTATCAAAAAAGAGGTATATACAAATTATTAGCAGATTTTGAAAATTTTCTTCAAATGTCCATCGATCCTACCTAGTAGATGACGAAAATGAGGTCCATTCAAAACTATATATATATATATATATATATATATATATATATATATATATATATATATATATATATATATACTAGCTCAGATACCCGGCTTCGCTCGGGAATTCATTTGAGGCTGAATGTTGATGGTATTTTTTTGGCAAGGCTTTATTTTGCACAATATTTTGACATTTACCCGTCCCAGTGTTTAGGGTTAATACCCGTCGTTTCTGTGGATTTGTTAATAATAAAATTAATTTTTTATGTAAGACTTCACTGTCCTCCATATTGTCATATTTCCCGCTTCCTGTGCATTATGCATAGATTTGAATTATTAAGGACTAAATATTAACAAACATTTGAATTAATTTTTCCAGGTGAGGTACCTGGTAGTTCATATTGAAAAGAATTCTTGAGCAAATTTCACTAAATAACAAAATAAACAACTTTTGTTATGTGCATATTTGCCGAAACTACAATAGGAAACGAAATATCACTATTATTAATTTCAGGCCTCCCTTATAACCCCCACTCCTGCCTGTCCCTAGAAATAGTATGGCTTTTTATAATGAAAGCGTTAGTGCTAATACACATACCGAGTTTTATTTATTTCGGTTGGGTCTTTTGTCCCAAATAATATTGTTGACTCCCGCTATAGTCATAAGCGTATAACTCATTTAAACTTCGGAATACGATGAAAGTGTTTATGACAAAAGTTACTCTTAATAACAAAAGAAACAACTTTTGTTATGTGCATATTTGCGAAAAAACCAATAGAAAACTAAATATCACGACTTTTAATTTCAGGCCTCCCTTATAACCCCCACTCCTGTTCGTCTCAGAGAAAATTAATATAGCCTATCTCTCAAGTTTGACCAGACTGCTCACGGTGTGCCAATTTAATTTAAAATCGGTTAAATAGTTTAGGAGTCCATCGCGGACAAACATCGTGACAGGAGATTTATATATATTAAGATATATATATATATATATATATATATATATATATATATATATATATATATATATATATATATTTGTCTGTTACCACTCTAGCGGTCGCAATTTTTGTTTGATCATTACCAAACTCGATATTTAGTCGTTTTATGTAAAAAGAAAGATCAAGTTCCTTAACGGCCGAAATCGGACCAGTGGGAGGGGGGGGGGTAGAGGGGAGGATTTTCGAAAAATCTCCATTACTATACGTCTGATCGAAAAATTGTACAGAATCAATCTTATTGCAAACTAAATTTCCTATAAATAATGTTATATACATTTATTCTCTATCTTGAATATTAACCGAGTTATTTGCATTTTTATTAAATATGGGCAGATAACGGATTTTTGAATTTTTCGCCAAAAGCTAGTTCGACCCTTTGTCGTAACTGTTCGGCTCTCGTATGGAGATTTTCTCTATTGTATAACTTCACGGGGGAAATCTGCTTAGTTTACGCAGCCCCTGCGTGACGGACTTTTCACATTACGGCCTTAGATTAGTAAACACCCATATATCAAATATTGTTTGCAAGAGACCTTTATTATGGGAGAGACATGAAAAATCTTGTTTCAAAGATTTTGTCTCGAAAATGGTTATTTGATCTACTCACTACTCCATAGTTTCATGCGAATCTTAAGTCCATAGTCGTTAATGGTTGAAATCGGGCTAGGAATAAGTGGGGTTTAGAGTGGGTGGGTATGCGAACATTCAAAATATCCCCGTTATTATTACACTGATCGTAAAATATTATATATCCAACCTTATTATACTATTGATGGTGTATAATTGATGTTCAATGCAGTTTTATGCAATTCAAGTATTGAGCGTGTCTGGTTTTTATATAGAAATAGAGAATATGTGTTGAGACGAGTTCAAAAGTGTAATTAATCTGAGATTGTAATACTTTATCATATATTAGCAGATTTCCCTTAAGGGAAATCAGCTATTGAGGTCGTACTCATGACGCGAGTTTCGAAAAATTTCTTCAAATGTCCATCGATCCTACCCAGAAGATGACGAAAATGGGGTCGGTTCAAAAAAAAAATAAAAAATAAAAAAAATATATATATATATATATATATATATATATATATATATATGTCTGCTAACGTTCTAGTGGTCGCAATTTTTGTTTGATCGTTACCAAACCCCGGAATTTAATCGTTTTATGTAAAAAGGAAGATCAAGTTCGTTAACGGTTGAAATCGGACCAGTGGGAGGGGTTTAGTGGGGGGATTTTTGAAAATTCAAAATATCTCCGTTATTATGTATCGGATCGGAAACTTGTATAGAATATAGAATCAATCTTATTGAAAATTAAATTTACTATAAATATTGTTCTATACTTTTATTCTGTATCTTGAATATTAACCGAGATATTTGCATTTGTATTCTGTGTGTGGTCGGCAGGAGTGGGCTGTTCGGTACTTTCCGAAGAGAGCTCTGGCGGCAGTTTTTGTAACTGTTCGTCCCTCGTGAATAAGTTTAGAGATCCCTTACTACTACAGTTGTTATTGGACAGATTTCTCTATTGTAAAACTTCACGTGGGAAATCTGCTTAGTTTACGCAGCCCCTGCGTGACGGACTTTTTTAATATTTTAATTTAGTTTGATTAGGCATAAGTGTCCCCATTATTTCGTTAAAAAGGTGCATATCTCATTTAAAATTTATATTTATAACTGGTGAATTTTGTTTATATGCAAATTTGTATTTATTTAAAATTGGTCGTGTCGATTTTTGGTGAAATCTTTCCTTGATTCTTTGTAAGTAATTTGGTTGTGGGAATTTTCATTTTTACAGTTTCCACTGCGTGTTGGTGCTGCCAGATCGCTACAAAAGTATGTTATACTGACAAGTGGGCAATCTGCTTAGGTAGACTTATTTTATTAATGAATAATAATTATTTTTACTATTAATTTGTATAAATATGAGAGAGAGTGTTTTTGTGATGAAGAGCAGGCGTAGGAGAGATGCTCTAGATACCTGCAGCTCTTTCCTCAGGTGGGGACCGTTAATAAAAATAAAATAAAAAATAAGTTAGAAAAGGGAGGCCGGTTATGGATGAACCTAGATTATCTCCGTCAGGAGACTCCAAAGTGGCTTTAAATTATTCTGGCTGCCTCTCCTCAAATCCGGGCCCTTCCAGAGAAGCCCTTTCCAGTATCTGGGTCAGTTGTCTGGAGAAAGGGCCGGGAATGTTCCACTGCCTGGACGTATCATCTTTTCCCAACAAGATGGCCATCAAACAAAGCTCTAGGTCAACAAGCTAGATCATGGCCTATCTCTGTCATATGCTATAGATTAGCAGTTTACTATGGTCATATCCACTTTACTCCTCAAGGGAAATCTTCCTATGACGTAGTATTCATGACACAATTTATTCATTTATACATACATATATGTACATGACTCTGACGTAAAGACCTTTAAGTATGAAAACATATATGTAGCTTATTTTATTATTGTCCATAAGGTCAAACAAATTATCCATGGATTGCTGTGGAATGTTGAGACTTTTCAGGAGGTGGTTTCTTCTCTCTGCTAAAACGGGGCATTTAAGGATGAAGTGCGTAACGGTGTCTTGGCTATCTTCGCAAAGGGGGCATGGCTTTTCTGAATTGAATATGTAACTTGTCCTACCAACTATCAATCTTTGATTTTTTGTACCAAATAAACGGATTTTAGATATAACATTGGTCTTAAAAAATGGCACATTTTGTTACAGGTACTCCTCGCCTCTGCCAAGAGAGCTAATTCTACTATAGTACTGGCAATATGTGCTGTTTAAAACTCTTTCAATGTCTAACGATATTAAATGGTTCTCGAGAGCCTCTAAATAAGTAGTTATTTTTCCATTAATAATTTCCGCCATTTCCAATTCCTCCAAGCTCCCTCCTATGCACCCAAGATACCCTTCCAGTTCATTCACCCAATTAAATGGCATTGAATAATTGGCAGATAATTCCTTTAGGCGCATGTAACACAGTCTTGATAGATCATCTGCCGACTTCTCTTGTAGAGCCTTCCACCAATTCAACATCCTCTTGAAAATTTTCAGTCGGGTGTGTGTACGGTTCAATTCTATTCTAATATAAGTATTAGGAGTGTTTTAGGAAGACACATAAGCTATTGAAAGAAGTTTAATTGAGCTTTCTTTATCACATCCGAACAACTAGGGCCCCATATTTCTGATACATACAGGAGTACACTTTCACTAAGTGCATCGAACAGCATACATTTGGTTGCCCAAGTTTCAGCTTTGCTTTTATTAAGTATGCGTAAGATGGCAGCATTGGCAGAGCAACCTTTTGCCAAGAAGTGAGTACTGGCTTGACTAAATGTTCCTGAAAATTTGCCTTGCCATATGTAACATGTGTGTAAGTATATAAGAAATATTTGTATAAAGATTGATATTGTATAAGATATTTCGGACCAACAAATCAAAATAGTGAGATGCAAATCTGCTTGTAAAATCGGCCGTTTAGTTATCTTTCCCTTAGGGAAAATCATGTATTGAGGTTATGGATACAAACTCAACGCAATTTTCAAAAACAATTAACCCAAACGTCCATTGAACCTATTAGATGACAAGTATGAGGTCCATTCAAAATTATCATATATTTATATATATATATATATATATATATATATATATATATATATATATATATATATACATATATAAATATATTTGTCTAGCGGTCGCAAATTTTGTTTGATCGTTACCAAACTCGATATTTGGTCGTTTTATGTAAAAAGAAAGATCAAGTTCGTTAACGACTGAAATTGGACCAGTGGGAGGGGGGGTTTAGAGGGGAGGATTTTCGAAAATTCGAAATATCTCCGTTACTATACGTCGGATTGAAAAATTGTATAGAATCAATCTTATTGCAAATTAAATTTACTATAAATACTGTTATATACATTTATTCTCTATCTTGAATATTAACCAAGATATTTGCATTTTTATTAAATTTATAACGGATTTTTTAATTTCCCGCCAAAAGCTAGTTCGGCGCTTTGCCGTAACTGTTCGGCTCTCGTCTGGAGATTTCTTTATTGTATAACTTCACTTGGGAAATCTGCTTAGTTTACGCTGCCCCTGCGTGACGTACTTTCTATTTTTTTTTCAATGTGGAATATGAAACAATATATTCACATTTTTCAATTTTCAGTATCCAGTAATGCCAACTTTCAGTCATCGCACCAACAATAAGCCGACATCTCATGGACGGAAAAATTGTACGTAACCAATCTTATTGCAATTTAAATTTCCCAAAAATGTTTGTATATAGATATTTTCTCTACCATGAATATTAACTGAGATATTTGAATTTTTTTAGTAGACATTCTTCATTAAACCCCCACTAATATTAACAAACATGCTGTTATACTATGAAGCACTTTATTTGAAGCATAAATAGCAAATATTTTTCTCATTGAACTTTTACTTTCTGAGATATATGCGATATAAATACGTCGCGTGAATACGTCATCAATCATGATTTTACTTCTTTCCTAGAAAATTTTTAACTGCCATGAATATTATGACGATTATGAACATATGGAGTGTGGTTCCATGTGACCGAGCTATCGGGAGCCCATTAAAATGTGCGCTCTTTTCACACCACCTGCTTGCAAATCCGTCTGCTATGGTTTCGCAAGTCCCTTCGTTCGTAACGAAACGGCAGTAAATAAGTGTTGATGATACCTGGAACTAATAACGGTTAGGAGGAGTGAGTATGGGCCTGAAGCACTCGCTACCGGAAACCGGTTCGGAATATTTGGTTCATCTTCAACCAGGATTCGAATCT
>CM032232.1:135737500-135812500 GCA_019009955.1 Riptortus pedestris
GATTTCCCACGTGAAGTTTTACAATAGAGAAATCTGCCTAATAACAGCTGTAGTAGTAAGAAACCTCTAAACCTATTCACGAGGGACGAATAGTTACGAAAACGGCCGCCAGAGCTCACGGCGGAAAGTACCGAATAGCCGACTCCTGCCGACCACACACGGAATACAAATGCAAATATCTTGGTTAATATTCAAGATACAAAATACATGTATAGTTCAATATTTATAGCAAATGTAATTTCCAATAAGACTGATTCTATACAATTTTTCGATCCGACGCATAATAACGGAGATATTCCGAATTTTCAAAAATCCCCCCTCTAAACCCCCCCCTCCCACTGATCCGATTTAAGCCATTGACGAACTTGATCTTCCATTTTACATAAAACGATTAAATTCCGAGTTTGGTAACGATCAAACAAAAATTGCGACCGCTAGAGCGTTAACAGACAAATATATAAGTATATATATAAATATATATATATATATATATATATATATATATATATATATATATATATATATATATATATATATATATTATCTCACATGGCAAACCTAGAGTGGCGAGTTCGATTCTTGCCTGGGCAAAGGAAATTATTTAGTGACGAAATTCATTAAATAGCATCCTAAAATCCCACCCTGGCTAGAAAAGGGTGGTAACCTGTAGATAACCCGTCCCAATTAGCCTTAGTTGCAAAAAGTGGACGTTAATAAATAATAATAATAATAATATATATATATAATTTTGAACGGGCCTCATTTTCGTCTTCAGGTAGGTACGATCAGTGGACATCTCAGGGCATTTTTCTAAAATCGCGTCATGAGTACAACCTCAATAGCAGATTACCCTTAGGGTAAATCTGCTAAAATACTCCTCGTAAGTTCAATATAGTACTGCTTTCAATGGTTATTCTCTTGTAGAGCCATAATGAAGTGAAACCTTTATTGGCTATATTCAAAATTATTTACAATTTATATTCTTCTTTATTTAGTTATTCTTGAATACCATGAAAGAGAGGATGTTTCAGTTGTATTTAATTATATATATATATATATATATATATATATATATATATATATATATATATATATATATATTTCTTTTTTTTTTTTTTTCTCTCAACACTCTAGTGGTCAAAACATTTATTTGATCGTTACCAAACTCAATATTTAAACATTTTATGTGAAAATAAAGATTAAGTTAGTTCGGCTGAATTAGGTCAAGTAGAAGGGGGGTTTATAGGGAGGATTTTCGAAAATTCGAGTTATTATACTTTGGATCATAAACATTTATGGAACCAATCTTATTGAATTTTAAGTACCTTTTAATGTTGATATCATGAATATTAACCGTGATATTTGGATGTTTTAATTTTTCAGCCTTCAATAAACCTCCTCTCCAACTCATGTCATATTAACAATAAGTTGTTATATCATGAACCAATTTATCGAAGCTTAAATACTACATATTGCCTTCATTCAACTTCTACTCTCTAAAATACATGTGAATATGTACTATGATCTGGTCTTAACTCGAAACTGTTTCATCTATACCATAATCAATATTTAACCGTTTAATTTAGCTCTAATGTTCCGATTCGTTAATGGCGGAACTCGCACTAGCTCGGGTGGGTTCGAAATATCACAATGTCTCCTTGTGACATTGATTATGAGTTCAATTGAAAAATTGTACAGAGCCAATCTTGTTTACCTATTGATTCTCTACAATTGTTACTCTGATCTTTTATTCGTAACTCATATGTTAAGAGAGTTGTTATTTTTGTATTTATTTATTAACGTCCACGTTTTGCAACTAATGCTAATTGGGGTGGGTTATCTACACCCTTTTCTAGCCAGGGTGGGAATAAGGATTTTATTTAATGAATTCCGAACAAATACTAATATATCTAAAACACATCAACATTTACAAAAACATATAATACAAAATAGAATAGGTCTACAGCATACCTAAAAAAGATTTAAAAGGGTTAACTTTTATTATATTCTTTGGACAAGGCACGGATATGAGAAAAAATCAGATATTAATGAAATATTTTCCATAATATAAAAGTACAAAAAAAAGGTAAGCACATGAAGGAGTAAATATAACATCCTAATAATGCAAATCACCATCGTTATGGGCTACAAAACTAAATAAATAAAATAAAATAAAAATGAAAAAAAAAATAATATAAAAGTACTAGTATATAGGAAGAAGATAATTTTTTTATTAAAACCATTTTAAATTATTGTCCTTATTACTAGTCTAATGTTTATTTATCTAATGTTTATGTCTTTTGTTTATTAATTGTCTTTATTACTAGTATTTAATGATTATTTGTTGTATTTAATTTATTATTTTTAGTTTATTATTTGTTATTTAAGTTTTTGTTATTTTTCTATAATTTTGTTTTCATTTTACATTGTGAAACTTTGAGCCAAATCGTCAAGATGCGGGTGCTCCTGTATAAATAAATAAAAAAAAAATAATGAATTCCGATACTAAATACATTCCTATTGGCCAGGCGGGAATAGAACTCACCACTCTAGGATTACCACATGAGATTAAGGTAAACGCTTTAATTCGAACGGCTAATTTTAGCCCCTATTGTTTTTAATTTTAGCAGATATCCCTTAAGGAAAATCAGCTATTGAGGTTGTACTCATGACGGAATTTTCGAATTTTTTCTTCAAATGTCCATCGATCCTACCTAGTAGATGACGAAAATGATGTCCGTTCAATACTGTATATATATATATATATATATATATATATATATATATATATATATATATATATATATTTGTCTGTTAACGCCCTAGCGGTCGCAATTTTTGTTTGATCGTTACCAAACTCGATATTTAGTCGTTTTATGTAAAAAGAAAGATCAAGTTCGTTAACGGCTGAAATTGGACCAGCGGGAGGAGGGGGGGTTAGAGGGGAGGATTTTTGAAGTCGGAATATCTCCGTTACTATACGTCGGATCGAAATATTGTACAGAATCAATCTTATTGGAAATTAAATTTACTATAAATATTGTTATATACATTTCTTCACTATCTTGAATATTAACCGAGATATTTGCAGTTTTATTAAATCTGGGCGGCTAACGGACGGGTGACTTTCCCGCCAAAAGCTAGTTCGGCCGTTTCCTTAACTGCTCGACTCTCGTGAAATTTCTCTACTGTAAAACTTCACATGGGAAATCTGCTTAGTTTACGCAGCCCCTGCGTGACGGACTTTTTTTTATTTTTTATTTTTTTTTTAATAGTTTTCAGCTTTCTGAAAATCCCAGTTTTACTCATCGGATTCTTACTTATAATTGAGAATATATGGTGAGATGAGATTTCTTGTGTGTCATACCAACACGTTGGAATCTGCTTAGTGTACGCAACTCATGCGTGACAGACTTTTTGTTGGCAGGAGAGAAGTTGAGATCATACCACCTGTTGGTCATCCAGGGCGTGGGAAATCTCCCAGGTGTTTACGCAGCCTCTGCGTGACGTACTTTTAGAACGTATTAATTGCTTCGTTGGCCGTAGAGAAGAGTAACTGGATGCATAGAAGATGATTCCACATAATTAGCAGACCAGCTGGCTATTGGTATTGGAGTAGTGGTAAGCCTGCATTAGCTGTGCGGTGCCGGCGATCTGTTTGCCTAGAGGGGGCGGGGCTTGTTTGGAGCCGTGCTAGTCGGGGGTGGCACGTACCTAGGGTCATTACGGCTCTACGTGGGGGTCATATCCCCCCCCCCCAACGATATTAGAATTCTACGACGGGGGGGGGGCTTCGTCACGAAGTGCTTTCCCAATAGTGTCTCGGAGCTTTTCCCTGAGTCGTTTCGAAATGTCGTCAATAACTGTCGTCGCCAATGACAATCTTCTATTGCTAAAATTGGTGATGGCGTAGGCCTCCGTTGCCTAGGCAAATTCTCGGACGTGTCAGGTGTTACTGTAATAGGTATCGGAATGTCTCCTTGAGTTGCTGAGAATCGGTCTAAGAAAGGAATTCAAGGAAGGCAACTGCCCGAAAAAAGTCAGTCACGTAGGCCCTGCATAAACTAAGCTTATACTCAACTTGCTAGATGGACACGCAGAATATGACACTTCAAATTCCAATTTATATCTGGGAATATAACACGTTCCTCTTCATATGAAACTTCTCCACGTGTTTACGCCATTAATTGGGACCTTACATACACACGTCCTGAAACTTCCTTTCTCACGTATGCAGATATTACTGCAATCTTATCATCCAAACTAGATCGAAATATGGCATCCGCATCTCCACAAGAACACCTAGCTCTGCTAGAATTGTAGTTAATTCAGTGGAAGTAACATTTACTGTCAGACGTTCCATTTGACCTCAAAAATTCCACCAAAATCGCAGATTAAGTATCTTGGACTCAAATTAGATTAGCGACTAACATGGAAAACTCACATCACATTTAATAGACAAGAATTGAATCGACGGTACATACTTCAACTAAGGCTATTTGACAACTACCAAACGATTGATTCACACAACAAGTACTCAGACCAATATGGGCATACGGACTTGAACTTTGGGGTTCCACTAAACCTTCAAATTCCTACAAAATCCAGTATACTTGGGAAAATTAGATTCCCCATTTTCCTTATCCAGTTTACCTCTCCATAATGACCTCAACAGTGATTTTATCCAAAGCCTCACAAAATCCCGATATCAGAAATTCCACTTTCTCCTTCCTGCACATCCTAATCTTTTAGTCGAAGCACTGTCATCTACGAATATTCTTGAAACCCCAAGACGACGTCTGAACCGTAAGTAGACGAGAGATCTTCTTAAGGGCGAAAAACCAAAAGTATACCTTAAGTTAATCCAATTTTCACTCCAATGTGGATATTCCAACCAAGGCAATAATCAAGTCAATTGCTTATTATCGTGCTCATCAGTTTCTTGTAATATTTATATATTCTAGCAAATAAAACAAATAAAGAAAAAAAAAGAGACATTCATATATCATCATATATATATATATATATATATACTTTCACGCTCAGGAAGTGAATGGTAACAAAAAGCTTAAAAACAGCTTACATTAGAAATTGAATAAGTGCACAGAAATACAATAATGTAATATCTATTATTTTGCTGTTTACTCAATCAATTTCCATACGAAGTCTTGTTAGTGAGCGCCACTACAACAACGTTCGCACTGTCATAAAAATAATTTGATTATTAAAAAAATGCATAACAAATTTTTATTAAAATTCAAACTCAAACTACTATGTATTAATAACCAGGCATGTATTAAAAATGTTAGTCATGCATTCATTCTAATCAAGCAAATCACGATTCTAGTATTATTTTCACTGACAGAAGGATAACTTTGCAAAGCCACAACAAATTACTCTATAACGTAATCCAATCACGGATTGGACCAAAAAGAATACATCTGTATTTGTGAATAATGAAAAAACCTAAGGACATATGAGTAGCATGACGTGGGTACAAATCAGTACTACCAGTGTACAGGCAGTATTAAGTTAAAAAAAAAGTATCATGGTCCTTAGGACAGTTACTAACAGTTAGGAAAATAAAAAGACAATAAAAACATGGTTACTAGCTCAATTTCATCTTTAATGTGATTCTCAGAAAGTTTAATAGCTAGATTTTTCTTTTTTTTTTTTTTTTTTTTTTATTTTTTTTTTTTTTTTTTTTTTTTTTTTTTTTTTTTTATCAACATCTCCTTTATAGAGAGAATAACTATCAGCTTTGGGCTTAAAATAAAAATTTAACGATTTGGTCTTTGACATTATTATTATTGACGATATTCCAAGTTCATGAACAAATCTGTTTTCCACGTCCAGGCATCACAACTTTTCTGAACGAGTGATACCAAATATAGGAACGCATTAAACCTCATAGTCTTCTAGTTTGAACTTCTATGCATTTATTTGAGTTTCTTAGTTTCTCTTACTTTACTTTCTTTTTTACAATTTTTCATTATTACTCACTTATCTTTCTGCTATTCTTCTTTTGAAGATGTCTTAAGTGACAACTACTTTTTAATTATAATACATAATTCACTATTCTATATAGCATCTTAATTTCGAGGAAAATTACTACAATATCAAATTATTTTTTCTTAAGTTGTCCGACTTCCATTTGCCAATTTGGAATAATATTTTTTTTTTTTTTGTAATCTCCAATTTTGTATCTCATTATATCTGGTAAACTTTCCAAATGTATAGCTTGACGACATGGCACTGAATGAGCATTGAACAGAAATATTATTTGGACTAATTTTCATTTCGACAGGGTAGGAAACAATTTCCCATCCGACGAACCTATGTTCGTTTTTAATCATATGTATCTGAATATTAATCTATTTACTATAATTTATTATTATTATTTATTAACGTCCACTTTTTGCAACTCAGGCTAATTGGGACGGGTTATCTACAGGTTACCACCCTATTCTAGCCAGGGTGAGATTTTAGGATGTTATTTAATGAATTTTGTCACTAAATAATTTCCTTTGCCCAGGCGAGAATCGAACTCGCCACTCTAGGTTTGCCATGTGAGATAAAGGTCCACGCTTCAACTCGCATGGCTTACCTGAGCCCCTTACTATAATTTAAAGAAAATTGTAATACTTTTAAATTATATTTTTAACCAATTCGTTTTAATCACATTGATTAACGTTGATTTTATTATTACAATTACAGTGAACAGTTCAATTCACTTACAACATTCTTTGTTTTATAAATTGTTTTGGTGTTTAATTTTTGTTTATTGAGTTTAAGTACTCCTAAATAAATAAATAAAATTAATGTATATTTCCAGTTGGACTAACGACCCCCGAATCTCTCAAATCTGAAGACTTTTCCCAAGCCACGAATCCCAGTATTAAGACGTCTTTGCAAAAAATAAGAAAGTCCGTATCTTTTACAGCTGTACTTTGCATGCATTATTGCAATCGGCTAGTATTCTTGATGTCATTCGCTGATACATTCAGAATGCCAATGCTATAAAGCTTTTTATCAGATAATTAACCATTTAATCCCCAGGAAAACATTTACTGCTCATTAACTTACAACTATAAAGTCCTTAATCAGTTAATTAACAAGTCTGTGAGCATGGGAAAGACGCTAATGGGGAAAAAAATGTCGCCTTCAGAAGCGGAAATAAAATTGTGAAATGGAGCTATGAAAGGATACTCTTAATACATAATTAGCACTTGGAATGTTGGATCTTTAAAAGAAACCATTTTTTTTTCAGTTTTAGCCGATTTTCTTTATAGGAAATCAGCAATTGAGGTTGTAGTCAAGACACGATTATTGAAACATTTCCTCAAATGCCCATCTATCTTATCTAGTAAATGACTAAGATGAGATCCGTTCATAATTATATATATTTCAATTTCAAATTTGTTAATGGCTGAAATTGAACAAGTAAGAGGAGGGGAATATTGAAAATTCTAAATATCTCCGTTATTACTTATCAGATCTAAAAATTGTATAAAATCAATCTTATTGAAAATAAAATGTACTATACAAAGTCCGTCACGCAGGGGCTGCGTAAACTAAGCAGATTTCCCACGCGAAGGTTTACAATAGAGAAATCTGCCTAATAATAACAGTAGTAGTAACCTATTCTCACGAGGACGAATAGTTAGTGAAACGGCCACACTGGGGCTCGGCGGAAACTCCCGAACATAGCCGACCACACTTACAATACAAATGCAAATATCTCGGTTAATATTAAAGATACAGAATAAATGTATAAAACAATATTTATAGTAAATGTAATTTGCAATAAGATTGGTTCTATACAATTTCTTGATCTGACGTATGGTAACGGAGATATTTCGAATTTTCGAAAATCCCCCCTCTTAACCCCCCCTCCCACTGGTCCGATTTCAGCCATTAACGACCATGATCTTCCTTTTTACATAAAACGATTTATTTCCGAGTTTTGTAACGATCAAACAAAAATTGCTACCGCTAGAGCGTTAACAGACAAATATATATATATATATATAGATATATATATATATATATATATATATATATATATATATAGATAAATATTTTTGAACGGACCTCATTTTCGTCATCTCCTGGGTAGGATCGATGGACATTTGAAGAAATTTTTCGAAACTCGCGTCATGAGTACGACCTCAATAGCTGATTTCCCTTAAGTGAAGTCTGCTAATATTATACATATTTTTGAATACATTTATTGCCTACCTTTAACCCTAGAACGTTAGTGATATTATTTCCCGCTTAATGGTACTGATACGTAAATTTTACGTGTGCAACTTGTAATTGGCTTACTTGAGGGAAATCATCTATTGAGGTCGTACTCATGACGCGATTTTTGAAAAATTTCCTGAAATGTCCATCGACCCTACCAAGGAGATGACGAAAATGAGGTCCGTTCAAAATTATATATATATTTATATATATATATATATATATATATATATATATATATATATAAAATTGTTACCTCTGTCTGTACATTGATTTTTTCGCGAGATTTCTTGATAATTTTTCCTTTCACATGTCATAGACACCATAACTGCATTTTGTTTCTTTCGTGTCTGTTTGTTTGTTTGTTTCTTACCTTCTCACGCATAAACGGCTGAGCCGCATTTTATGAAATTTGGTATGTATATTACTACTAACCCAACTTAGACTTTAGGCTATGTTAATATTCTCTGAGACGAACAGGAGTGGGGGTTACAAGGGAGACCTGGAATTAAAAATAGCGATATTTCGTTTCCTATTGGTTTTTCGGCAAATATGCACATAGCAAAAGTTATTTATTTTATTATTTGGAGTAACTTTTGTTATATACACTTTCGTCGTATACCGAAGTATAAATGAGTTATACAATAAAAAGTATAGCGGGAGTCAAGAATTTTATTTGGCACAAAAGACTGAATCGAACTAAATAAAACTCGCTATGTGTATTAGTACTAACTCTTTCGTTATAATTAGCCATACCACCATTTCTAGAGACGAGCAGGAGTGGAGGTTGTAAGAGAGGGCTGAAATAAAAATAGCGATATTTGGTTTTTCGGAAAAATTAGCACATGACAAAAGTTGTTTGTTGTGTTATATAGAGTAACTTTTATTATATTCACTTTTGTCGTATAACGAGTATAAACGAGATATACACTAAAAAGTAAAATATTATTGGGCACTAACAATTGAACGGAACTTAACAAAATTCGGCTTGTGAATTAGCATTAATTCTTCCATGATTATAAGCTATATTAAAATTTTTGGGTTCTAACGGGAGTGGGGGTTATAAGGAGGCCTGAAATTAAAAATTGCGATATTTCGTTGTCTATTTGTTTTTCGACAAATGTGCACATAACAAAAGTTGTCTACTTTGTTATTTAGAGTAACTTTTGTTTTATACTTTATTTGGTGAACAATGTATGAAACCAGTAATTTGCGTAGAAATATTGATATGCTCATTAATTCTTTCCAATATGAACTACCAGGTACCTCACCTGGAAAAATTAATTCAAATGTATGTTATTATTTTGTCCCTAATAATTCAAATCTATGCATAATGCACAGGAAACCGAAAATATGACAATATGGAGGACAGTGAAGTCTTTTCCTTGAATTTTATTATTAACAAATCCACAGTAACGACGGGTATAAACCCTAAACACTGGGACGGGTAAATGTAAATGCAAAGTAAAGCCTAGCCAAAAAAATACCATCTTCATTCAGCCTCAAATGAATTCCGGGTGAAGCCGGGTACCTTGACTAGTATAGTATATATATATATATATATATATATATATATATATATATATATATATATATATTTGTCTGTTGACGATCTAGCAGTCGCAATTTTGGTTGACCGTTACCAAACACGATACTTAATCGTTTTTGCCAGAATAAAGTTCAAGTTCGTTAACGGCTGAAATCAGATCAGGGGGAGGGGGGGGGTATAAAGGGGGAGAATTTCGAAAATTCTTAATATCTCCGTAATTTCGCGTTGGATCGAAAAGTTTTATGAAACGAATCGTATTGCACATGTAATGTTCTATAAATGTTGTTATATACATTTTTTGACTATATTGATTATTAACCGAGATATTTGCATTTTTTGTTGTTGGTCTTAAGTAGCTAATAAGTAAACCCCCAATCCTACTCATCTCATATTAACAATATGATTGTATGTTTTGAATAACTTTATTTGATGCCTAAATACCAAATATTGTTCTCATTGGACTTTTACGATTTGAGATAAATGAAAATACGAAACGCACGTGGAAAATCTGCTTAGTCAACACAGCCCCTGCGTGACGGACTTTTGATGTATTTATGGAAGACATTGAGGCTGCCCTTGTGAGCATTATAGACCGACTAGTTCCCAGTAAAAGCAGCTTTAAAACAGCTATAAATTCCCCGTTGGAGACTACGAAGTTGATAAGGATGCTCGGGAATACGATTTGCCTAAAGAAAGAAGTTCATTAGAAGGATTTTATGAAAATGCCCGAGAGAAAGTCGGTAGCAGAGAGGTTAGTCTAATGGCGAGTCTATTAAGAAATGAGGGGCTGTGTAATGGCGAAGGGGAATCAAAGAGTGCGATCTTCCGCCGCTAGTTTTAGTACTGCACTAAAACCCCCCGCGGGGATCATCTGGGCCGAGAGCACGCCCTACAGCTGAAAACTATAACTAACATTTCCTACTTTCTCCACGATATCGAACCCATTCGGGTGCTCTAATTGCAAACCTATGCTTTAAACATCTTCTCTCTAGCTATTAGTCTACTTTCCGATAGAGCTACTCCTTGCACTAGAAATGTCGAAGTCACGGATTCGTATGTCGAAGCCAATATTGTTCGTCCTGTTAGGAATGGTCAGAATGCACCGGGCATTGCACTTGGAGAGGATGGACGCTTGCAGGCTAGCCAAGAGAATACGAATTGTACACCGGGTGGACCAAGGGCAAGAGGAAACATGGTCTGTAGGGTTGGGAATTGGAGGACCCTTGTAAGGGCAGCAGTAGTTAGTAGATAGTTAAGGCGATAATGAGTAATGAGAAATCTTTCAGGCAATTTACAAGTTAATAACCTCTATGTCTACGAAAGCGTCTGAATTGTAAGTAAACAGGTCAACCAACCTCTCAAAGATGAACAGATAAATAGAAATATTCTTCACCAGCAAGACAAAAAATCAATGAAATACATCTGAACGTAACATATTAATTTTATTAAAGAAGCGGTTCATGATGTAACAGCTTGTTATTAACATGATATGATTAGGAGTGGGGGTTTACTGATGGCAGAAAACTAAAAAATGCAAATTTCTCAGTTAATAATCAAGATATTGAATTTCGTACATTAAGACATTTATAGAGCATTAAATTTTCAATAAGATTGGTAAAATACAATTTTTCGGTCCGACGCATAATGGCGGAGATATTAAGAATTTTCAAAATCTCCACCCCCTCTAAACCCCCCTCTCGGGACGGATTTTAGCCGTTAACGACCTTGATCTTCGCTTTTACATAAAACCTTTAAATAACGAGTTTTATGCGCATGGGTAATGTGCAAAGGAATATATATTTATATTTTTCTTTGGACATTACCCATACACAAAGGGCTTTTATATAGTACATGTACCATACTACTATAGTAAATAACATGTATCTTCATAATACATAATGATTTTGTTTACAAGGTGTTTATTCTTTCTTTAACTATATTATTTTTTTTTTGGTTTCCTTTTTCTATTGTTTTTATTTTTTTTTAATTTCAACAACAAATTTATGAACTACATTTAGTTCATAAATTTGTTGTTGAAATAAAAATAAATAAAAACAAAACAAAAAGGAAACAAAAAAAAATAATATAGTTAAAGAAAGAACAAACAATCAAAGTGATGAAAAATAAAACGCATAATACATAAAAATCTAAAGAACCCAATAACATCTGAATTTGACTTTATTAAGAAAGCTATCCCACTCATTCTATTGCATTAGTAGGTAAAAAAAAATGGAAAGGGAGACCTAAAATAGTATTCTTTAAGTAAAATGTTTTAAATGCAAGCTGTCTCTATTAAACTTTTAGGAAAATGCCTAAATAAAAATGAACATTTTTTAATGAAACTCTTTTGATCTATTGGCCATTGGACTTTGTTTTTGAGAAGTGTCTTTCTTAACTCTGTAGTCAGTGTGAAAGTGTAGATGAGGTGTTCTATATATATGTATAATTTTGAACGGACCTCAATTATGTCATCTCCTGGGTAACATCGATGGACATTTGAAGAAATTTTTCGAAAATCGCGTCATGTGCCCCTAAGGGAAATCAGCTAAAATGAAACGCGAAAGTTGTACGAAGCCCACATCTTAATAGTGAAACCATTTATGACAAGAGATTGCAGGTAAGTAAGATTTTGGACTTAGAAAGTGGAGACTCGGGAAGTAAAAAGAGTATCTTACGGAAGAATCTAAAGGTGTTATGGTAATGATGATTGTTGCGAATTACACAGAGAACAAGATCTGTTACATGTTTATGTATGGAGACCATTGTTTGACAACCATATTGATCGGTCATTTTGATATTGTAAAGTCCGTCGTCGCATTGTCTAAATGAAACGGTGTGATGATGAGCAGGCATAGATCCAATTGGCTACTGTCTAAGCCATCATTTGGAGAACGCCTAATCTCCATGGGCGGGGTAAGTGGTGGCGACTCCCGAACTACACGGCGGGCTCTGTCATTACCGGCACCGGCCGATTACTCCTTCGGCAATCTCCGACACCCATGGGAACAGATCGTCGGTGCTACGCATGCGCAGATAGCCCGCCCAGATAAAACTCCCAGCTTCCCCCCCCATTATGTCATTGCATAACTCCCGAAATTCGTGACGTCGCCCTTTGTGCAAGGGAGCAGAACCGCCAATCAGCAGCCCTGTCCGCAAATTGCCACTTCTCGATAACACGCCTCCATAATATTTACACCTAATCTACCAATTTTCCAACGCTTTATACCCGGATTACAAGGGATTAAACTCCTTTGATCCCAGACTGTTGAAAAGTCGAGATGCCGATGTGTAACAACTGTCATCGACTGCTTAAGGTCGGTAAAACCTTTCAGAATTGTTTAAATGTCACGAAGGTAAACGATGTACAATGGCAGGACCTAGTTCATAAATTTTTAAAAAAATGTTGATGTATAATAGCTTCTACTAATTAGAAAAAGGGGCTGCGTAAACTAAGCAGATTTCCCACTTAAAGTTATACAATAGAGAAATCTCCATACGAGTGCCGAACAGTTACGGAAATGGCCGAACTAGCTTTCGGCGGGAACCATAGCTCGTCCGTTACACTTAATAAAAATGCAAATATCTCGGTTAATATTCACGACAGAGGATAAATGTATATAACAATATTTATAGTAAATTTAATTGTAAATAAGATTGCTTCTATACAATTTTTCGATCCGACGTATAGTAACGGAGATATTTCGAATTTTCGAAAATCCCCCCTTCCACTGGTCCGATTTCAGCCGTTAACAAACTTAATCTTCCTTTTTACATAAAACAATAAAAAATACCGAGTTTGATGACGAATAAACAAAAATTGCGAACGCTAGAGTGTTAACAGACAACTATATATATGTATATATATACTTTTGAACAGACTTCATTTTCGTCATCTCCTTGGTAGGGTCGATGGACATTTGAAGAAATTTTTCGAAAATCGTGTCATGAGTACGACCTAAATAGCTGATTTCCCTTAAGGGAAATCTGCTAAAACAAACTATGAACCGACCTGGACTCGAACCAGATTTCCCTTATTATTGCATTCTAGTGAAGACTCAAGAACTTTGTGCAACTTCGCCAAACATAAGCTATGGTTCATATGATCGGACGAGGATTTCTATGAATTATAAAAATCATTTTGCATGAAGCTATCGAATAATAAAGCCTTAAGGATTAATGGAATTCCACCAAAAGAGGAGGAGTAGAACTAGACCTTTCAACAATCCAAATTACAAAATTTCTGGATAAGTACGCTAGCCATTTTTGAGCAATGTCATAAATACAAACCTCAATTAACGAAACTATGCCGGAAGGTCAACCAAAATGACAAACCTCAAATGATTATTAAGCCATTTTTATTTCTCCGCTAGTTTCGTATCTACATGACGCCTCATCAGGAGAAATATAACTAAAAAATAATGAAAGAGTCAACTAAACTAACATCTACTAGCCGTACAAGTCAGAGAATGGCTTACATATTATGGCGGGACTAGTCAGCTGATTTATATCGATACGCCACGAAATATAAATATGATTATCCCTAATGACGTGTAGTCTAAATAGTAAAGGAAAAATTTATAATTGATTATCTATCATTTCAAAGTTTGAAATAAATTAATATATATATATATATATATATATATATATATATATATATATATATATATAATTGTAACCTCTGTCTGTACATTGATTTTTTTTGCGAAATTTCACGATAACTTTTCGTTTCACTTGTCATAGACACCATAACTGCATTTTGTTTCTTTCGTGTGTGTTTGTTTATTTGTTTGTTTGTTACCTTTTCACGCATAAACCGAATTCTCGGAATTTTCGGCTGAACCGAATTTTATGAAACTTGGTATGTTCATTACGACAAACCCAACTTAGACTTTAGGGTATATTAATTTTCTCTGAGACGAACAGGAGAGGGGGTTATAGGAGAGGCCTGAAATTAAAAATAGCAGTATTTCGTTTCGTATTGGTTTTTCGGTAAATATGCACATAACAAAAGTTGTTTATTTTGTTATTTAGAGTAACTTTTGTAATATATACTTTTTTAGTATAACGTATTATAAACGAGATATACGCTAAAACCTATAGCGGGAGTCAACAATTTTATTTGGCTCAAAAGACTCAACCGAACTTAATGAAACTCGGTATGCGTATTAGCACTAACGCCTTTATTATAATAAGCCATACTAACATTTCTAGGGACGGGCAGGAGTGGGGGTTGTAAGGGAGGCCTGAAATTAAAAATAGCGGTATTTCGTTTTCTATTGGTTTTTCTGCAAATGTGCACATGACACAAGTTGATTACTTTGTTATTTAAAATAACTTTTGTTATATTCATTTCTTTCCTATAACAATGTTTAAACGAGATATACACTAAAAACTAGAGCGGGAGCCAACAATTTTGTTGGGCACTAACGATTGAACCGAACTTAAAAAAAACTCGGCATACGAATTAGCATTAATTCGTCCATGATCATAAGCTATATAAAAATGTTTAGGTCCAAACGAGAGTGGGGGTCCTGAGGGAAGCCTGAAATGAAAAATTGTGATATTCCGATTCCAATTGGTTTTTCAACGATTTTCTATAAAAATACAACCATTAGTCAGTCAACAATGATTTCCCGGGCATTGCCGGGTATATTACCTAGATTGTATATACAAAATACGTACATTATAGATGATATTTAATTATCATAAATGCTATCCATGATTAAGATTTGAATTATTCACGGTGTGTCAAACAGTGGGGGAGGGAATGATTAGAGACTTATTTTCATTTATTCTTCAAATCTAATTTTTTTTTCCCCCATAAGTCGCCCAATTGACCCTTACGGGGAAAAGTGCGCCCAGCCGGAAGAGCATTTGTACACGTAGAAGCATTGCCAAAAACAAAATAAAATCTTTCCGTCTCAAATGATTTCCCGAGTTAAGCCAAGTACTTTGGCTAGTATATATATATATATATATATATATATATATATATATATATATATATATATATATATATATATATATATATATAATCCCCATGTTTAAGCCCTGTTTTCTTATTGATCACTTTATTTCAATATTTTATATAGAAATATGAAAATATATTCCTGCATATTCTCCTTCATCCTCCTTTTGCTTATATTTGTTTCTTTTTTTAGTATACTTACGTATTTGAAATCAAAGTTTTGAGAAAATTTAATCGCTTGGTCATCTACGTACGTTCTATTACCCACTTCAACGTTTCACGTGTTGGCTGAATCTTCTCTTGAGTAATTACTATAATTTCCCTATATATTACAATACAGTTTATTTTTTATACATTATATTTGGATTCTGTTGATTTCAATTTGTCTTTTATATGGCAGAAGCTACTTCTCACTCTGTTTTAATTTTCCATGAGATTTGTACAATTTCTCTACATATTGATGTAATCGTTCTTGCTACTGTTGGATTATTACTCAAAGTAAAGTAAATTTTTGTTCCTCTATATTTTTTTATTTGCAAAATTTGATACCCTTTGATTTTCTATCTGTTTACTTATATTTGCCTTGTGAGCTATTATATTGTCAATTTTATTTAAAACAGTTATATACATAAATGCGTACATGCGCCCCACCAAAACTAGCCAAAAAGTCCGTCACGCAGGGGCTGCGTAAACTAAGCAGATTTCCCACGTGAAGCTATACAATAGAGAAATCTCTATACGAGAGCCGAACAGTTAGGGCCGAACTAGCTTTTGGCCTGAAACGTTCGTTACCGGCCCACATTTAATAAAAATGCAAATATCACGGTTATATTGAATATAGAGAATAAATGTATAGAACAATATTTATAGTAAATTTAATTTGCAATATGATTGGTACTATACAATTTTTTGATCTGACGTATGATAAAGGAGATATTTCGAATTTTCAAAAAACCTCCCTCTAAACCCCCCTCCCACTGGTCCGATTTCAACCGTTAACGAACTTGATCTTTCTTTTTACGTAAAACGACTAAATATCGAGTTTGGTAACGATTAAATAATAATTGCGACCGCTAGAGCGGTAACAGACAAATATATATATATATATATATATATATACAGTTTTGAACGGACCTCATTTTCGACATCTCCTGGGTAGGATCGATGGACATTTGAAGAAAAATTTCAAAAATCGCGTCATGAGTACAACCTCAATAGCTGATTCCCTTAAGGGAAATCTGCTAAAAGAGTCTGGGACAATGAAAAAGTATAATTCTGTTGGAATGTAAAAAACTAAATTTTTCATGATTACTATACTACCTTTGGAAGGAAGTAAAACACTTAGGATTTTTTTTTTTTTTTTTTTTTTTTTTTTTAAGAAACTGAACTAGTAGAGGAAATTTGTTTTTATAAAACAGATTTTCTTTGTTGACCAGTGACTTTTATGTCATTGAGTAAAAAAAAAACAAAAAAAAAACAGGATTATGGACATAAGCCATCTTATGCAAATATTAACTTCTCTTCAAGGTACTTCATTAGCTGTTTCTCGTAACAAGATGACAAACAAACTCCAAAGAACTCTTATGACGAAACACTGACTTTTTACCAGAGTGCAATGCAAACATAAGCCCCGTGACACAGCACGGCGAAAGTAAAACTTAAGCAGCGCCTCGCAAAGCATAAAACGCAACGCAACACATTTTGCACAATGACAATGAACAGGAAACAACATAACTTAAGCATTGCGTCTGAAGAAATGGTCGTAAAACAAGAATGGGCTATTCCTATAAAATATTTCATGGTTAGTGAACTAGAATATAAAACCGATGATTAATGAAAGACATGGAATACTAAAACCACAGAGTCCTGAAGTTTATATATTTTTCCGATTAAGTTGGAGAGTTGCCATCCCTGGTAATGATTTATTTTTATTTTATTATATTATGTATTACAGAATAGAAATTTTGTTAGCCAATCCAATTTTAACGAATAGTGTGAAATATGTCCTTGAGAATTTAAGTATGAGTCTAGTTGGTTATCACCATTTGGATTGTGACAAATCTCTCAACGCCTACAATTTATTAAGAGAAGGAGTTTTTAAAAGGCGCAGAGGGTGTACAAAGTAAACAGATTTCCTAAATGATGGAATGACGAACTGGTAATCTTATTTCACTGTCTATTCTCTATTTTAAAGAAACCAATGCCAACAGTAGTTGAAATAATAGCTGAACATGAGATGCTTACTGACTCAGTTACGTGAAGTGATAATCTGATGAGTAGAAGTGGTGGCTTACCTTACTTAGGGTGGATACAATGACTGATGGAGAGAGGGGGGAGGAACTAGAGAAGGGAGGAAATAAAAAAGTCCGTCACGCAGGGGCTGCGTAAACTAAGCAGATTTAACCTCGTGAAGTTTAATAATTAATAAATATACAAACTGGTATCACAACACAACCATGAATATTAAGTCAATAAAAAGAAGAGGCAATAAGAAATCTTTCCCCTCCCGTAGGGAAGCGTCTGAAATTTAAACAAACAAGTCTGTAAACATCTTTTAACGTTCGGTTTGTGTACCTGAGGGTAATTTGGACGACTTATCTTTAAGTTACATCCCTTTTCTAGACAGGGTGCGACTAGGGATTTTATTTAATAAGTTCGACTCTATAAATTTGTAGATGTTTGTGGTTAGTGAATGTTACATTGATATGTGATAGGTTTTTAGAAAAGAATATAGCTTTCACGGGCCTAAAAGGAACTAAATAAGTAAAAATTGATTAATTATCATATATGAAATGAAATTATACATTATTAATTTCATTATTATTTTAGGGAGGTTCATTCTCGGAAAACTGGTCTGAAATCCTTATCGGGGGAAACTACAATTGATGTTGAGTTTGTAATCGTGACATATATGTCACCGGGATTTTAAAAACTTTCACACAATTCTCGCAGTATCAAGAAGAAACCTCTTTTATAATATCTGCGGACAGATTTAAATTATTGGCGTCTATTTGTTCTTAGATAATAGCCAAGCCGTGGCAGACTTAAGCATGTACACATCTTTGAGCTCAATAGCTAATTCTGAGTTTTCTTGCATCTGAAATGAAAAAAAGTGCATTTATGTTCCTTTATAACCATTAATTACTTTAAATCACAATAAGGATTAATTTAACACAACTAAAAATGATTATATTACATTTGAAATATAAATAATGCTTTATAATATATATATTTCAAATCCCAATAATTACGATTTCTTACATAATACTTTTAACTCATGAATTACTATTTATTTTTATATGTTCTTCACAGTTACATGGCAAAGAAGTTTCATGGGAAAGAAAAACAATTATTGAAATATATCACAATATAATATATTACTTTTATTGAAAACTATTTACTATATCTAGTACTGTAATTTATAATGAATCAGAATAATTTTTATCTCAATCCATCAAATTTTAGTAGTTCAAGAAATTCATGTGTGGGGGAGGGGCGGGTCATCAACTTAGTTGCATGTATCTCAAGTAATAAAGGTCTCTTGAAACAATATTTATATTTAAGTTTCAATAATGTGGTTTATTACATAAACGGGGTATTGTTTATGCAACATGAGTTTGAGGGGGGGTTTGCTGAAGGCTAAAAACTAAAAGATACACATATCTCGGTTAAAATGCAAAATACCGAATAAATGTATATGACAATATTGATAGTACCTTTAATTTGCAATAACATTAGTTCTATGTAATTTTTTGATCCGACGTGTATTAATGGAGATATTTCGAATTTTCTTAAATCCCTTCACTAAAAACCCCTCCACCCAATTGTCTGATTTCAGCCATTAAAGAACTTTCTTCTTAAATAAAATGTTTAAATATGGAGTTTGGTAATGATCAAACAAAAATTGTGACCACTAGAGCGTCAACAAACAAATATATATAGATATATATATATATATATATATATATATATATATATATATATATATATATATATATATATTTAATTGTGAACGGATCTCATTTTCGTCATCTCCTGGGCAGGATCGATGGGCATTTGAAGAAATGACTCGAAAATCACGTCAATAGTTCGACCTCAATAGCTGATTTCCCCTTGAGGGAAATCTGCTAAAAGTCCGTCATCTTCATAATGTAAGCAGATTTCCTACGTGGTCTTACGACACACTAGAAATGTCATGTCACCATATTTTCTCTATTTCTAATTCAAAATCCGATGAGTAGTAGTGGCTTGCTTGAAAGCTGAGGCGAAGAAAGTAGTAATAAATCGCTTAAGATTTGAGCTTCAGGCCTTCAAATGAAGTGGTTCATAAAACAACTTCCCCATAAAGTAAATCAGCTATTGAGGTTGTACTCATGAAGCGATTTTGAAAAGATTGTCAGAACTATTGACGCTCTACAATTGTCCTTCTATTTTTTTTTTTTTTTGGATCACAAATATTAACCTTTCGATGGTAACAGGGGTGATGCGTCACCCCACGTAGATTTATTTTTTTATGTTTTGTTGGTTGACGTGGTAGGGCAAATCTTAGTCACTTGCTAATCTCACTTCGCGTTAGTACTGTTCGATTGAGAGTGTTGGCCCCCGTGTCAGAGCCTGTTTACTTGATTTATCACGTGCTTGGGGTGACTAGTAACCCCTGTTACCTTTCTCGGTTGCCGAATTTTTTTAACATTTATTTGCGTACAGTGGATTCCTGCAATGTTAATGACCCAAATTTTGCCGCATTTGTGAAAGAGTGTCTAGAGGAAGAAAGCAATGTAGTTCTGGTGATGATTCAAGTGGTGAAGAAGATATCCTGCAGGAAGAAAGTGATGTTGATGACATAATAGAAGGATACTCTTCAGAAGAAGAGGAAGAAACGTCATCGTCTTCGGACACTGTAAAAGGTAAAAATGGTCATGTAGTGTCATTGAAACCACCTAAACCAACCAGAACACAAGCCCTTAATATTGTAAAAATCCCTCGAGTAAAACCCTATTCAAACATCACATCTGAACTTGCCCTAAACTTACTTATTGACCCAACTACAGTTCAAAGAAATGTTCAATTTACAAACCTGGAAATATGTATTCGTCGTGAAAATTACATCTATGCACACGAGCAAATGACAAAAAAAGTGAAAACTGCCTCAGGAAATGCGCAAAACCTAAGTGCAGCGAGCACCGCATGTAAGTTTTATAGCAATAGCTTCAATTAGTGATTTTTCAATCTAATTTTCATTTTTCAGTTGTCGATTGTATTAATATCAATTTAATATAAATGTCAAAATGTAAATAAATCATTGTGTTAATATTAATCTCCTTTATTGATTAAATAATCCCTTGGGATGACTCCTGTTTCCTGTTTTCCACGCAGAGTATCCCTCTAACGTGGGAATTTATTTTCATGTTGTGTGCTCCATCCATTGGATACTACACACATTTCAGCATTACATTATAATATTTCTTATATAATAAATGTAAACATTATAGAACAATAAATTAATTAAATAAAAACAAAAATAAAGTAAAAAATAAAAATAAAATAAAATAAAACATATGTAACATTACATTACATATGTGTACAACAATAGGTGTATATCTACAAAATGGTGTCCAAATCTTGAATAAATGCATTAAATCCCTTGTTGAATTTGAGTAGAAGTTTCGGTTTGTCCGTCGGCCAAGTTCCGTTTTGTAAGGTAATGTACTTGATGAGTTTTGTTCTTGGTCCGTCAAGTAATGTACAGTCATATAAGAGGTGGTCATATGTCTGTTCAGTCTCATTGTCACATTTACATGTATTTGTGTTTGTTAGTTTAAATTTGTACAAGTAACTCTTCGTAGGTCCATGTCCTGATATAAATTGTATTTGTTTAGAATTGGTAAGTGTTATTTTTTGTCTCTGGTATACAGTTGGTATGTACTTATGTAATTGTCGTCCTTTAGTGTGTGTCCATCTTTCGTCCCATTTTTTATAAGATTCGTCTATCAAAATAGTTTTAATGGTCTGTTTAGTCAGTTTAGAGTATGTAATAGGTATCGTTTCGTCTCTTGAAGCTGTATTTGCAAGTTGGTCTGCTGTGTCATTTCCTAAATTTCCGGAGTGTCCCTTTATCCATGTTATTACCACTATTACATTCTTCTGTCTACATCGTGTGATTAGTCGTCTGATCTGTTCAGTCTGTTCGTTATGGTTTTCGTTATTGTATGTACTTGGGATGACTCGTCACCCCATGTTACCTTTCTAAGGTGTCAAAATAGTGTTACCAGTGGAAGGTTATGCGAGTTATTCCTACGTTATTGCTTTCAGCTGTCAGTAAACACCCTACTTTTAGTTATCGAATTTTTACTTAAAGAGAATTATATAAAAAGATAAGAAGAGATCAATTGTGTATCAAGCCGGCAAGTGGGAAATTTGCTTAGTTAACGCAGACCCTGCGTGATGGACTTTTTTTGCAAGCAACTCAAGGAGGATATTTGCAGAGTAATTGTATGAGGACCTGTTAGGGAAATTGTTTCTCGCACGGAGATTGTAGATTCCAGTGTGCGTGCGTTGGAGGCACACACATCCCATTAGCCAATTGCCTTGGCAGAGGTGCATACAAACACCTCGGGTTGCATTCCTTGTATGCAGGTCGGGGGATGGACCCCCCTGGGGTCAGCTCGGGGTGACCATTATAGCAGAATGCGGCCCTGCACCGTTAGCATTGTAGCCTCTTCCCATACGGCTGCATCTAAATACCCCATGCACATCAATGCACATCGACAGCCAATATGCAAGAGCGAGAGGTTCGGAGTTGCAGTGACCGATGCGTTTTGGTGAGAACACTCGATTACGATTGAGGAAATCCGCTGGAATGATTTGTGAACTTAACGGCAAATCAAGAAGAATAATTAAAGCCTCCCACGAACGTGCTGCGTATGCTATGCAGATTTCCCTCGCGTTGGAATATTACGCTTCGGATATAATTGCACCATCGATTTCTGCCTCTCTAATAATAAAAGGCCTATGTCACCTTGTTTACACTTGCATTCATCGTCAAATGTAAGTTGATAATATAGACGATTAGTGATACAATCATTGCAAAGTGAAAATTCCATAAATAAGAGGGATAGTCAACTGAAGGATGAAATCAATAATCTCATAATAAATTTTCTATCTCTGAATTATAATCATATAAGTAGAAGTGGGAGTATACTGAAGGCTGAAAACAGGAATTTCGAATAACTCGCATAATATATAAGCAACTAAAAAATGTATAGAACAATAATTGTGGAGCATCAATACCTCAACAGCATTGGTTCATTAAGATTTTTCAATAGAACTCATTAACGGAGTTATTTTGAATTTTAGAATTATCTTTATGCTCGAAATACCTCAGCCACTGTTCGGATTTCAGCCATAAACGAAATTGATCCTCTGTTTTACGTAATACGTTTAAATATCAAGGTTGGTAATGATTAAACAAAATTCGCGAAAGCCATAGCTTTAATTACTATATATATATTGTTTGACCGGACCTCATTTTTAGCAGATTTCCTTTAAGGGAAATCAGCTATTGAGATTGTACTCATGACGGAGTTTTCGAAATTTTTCTTCAAATGTCCATCGATCCTACCTAGTAACGAAAATGAGGTCCGTTCAAAGCGGTATATATATATATATATATATATATATATATATATATATATATATATATATATATATATATATATATATATATTTATTTGTCTGTTACCGCTCTAGCGTTCTCAATTTTTGTTTAAGCGTTACCAAATTCGATATTTAGTCGTTTTATGTAAAAAGAAAGATCAAGTTCGTTAACGGCTGAAATCGGACCAGTGGGAGGGGGGGTTTAGAGGGGACTATTTTCAAAAATTTGAAATATCTCCGTTACTATACGTCGGGTCGGAAAATTGTACAGAATCAATCTTATTGCAAATTAAATTTACTTTAAATATTTTTATATACCTTTTTTCTCTATCTTGATTATTAACCGAGGTATTTGTATTTTTATTAAATCTGGGCGCCTAACGGACGAGAGTGACTTTCCCGCCAAAAGCTATATCGGCCGTTTCCTTGACTGGCTCGGCTCTCGTGAAATTTCTCTAATGTATAACTTCCCGTGGGAAATCTGCTTAGTTTACGCTGCCCCTGCGTGACGGACTTTTTTAGTCATGTCCTGGATAGGATCGATGAATATTTTTCAAAAATGTCATCATAAGCACAACCTCAATACCTCTGATTTCCCATAAGGACAATCTGCTAAAAATACAAGTCAGTCGTTTATTTTTCAATTAATTTTTAAATTAAAGAAGCGCATATATCTGTAAATATATTGCAACAGCTGTGATGATCACAATCAACGAGAAACGAGAAAGTCATTTGTATTTAGGTCTCTAGAGAATATAATCTGCTTCCGATGACATTTCGTTGAACATCATAACGTACACTTTTATGTATTTTATACCACATAGTAAACGTTTTTAGAAATCAAAATATGAAATTTAAGCCAGAAATATAATAGGTCATGATATAAAATGTGTCTACATATGAGTATCAACTTGTAGTCATTTATGTCATTTCCTAGATCGGATTCACGTGAAATTTATCAATAAGCACTGCATGGACTTTTGTAATTGTACATTTCTGGCTTAATATACTTTCTTTCTCTCCACTCTATCTTAAGTATAATGGCTGAAACTCAGTTAAAGTCCCATAAGGGACCCTTGGGACATTTCATGAAATACTAAAATTTCTACAAAGATCTGTAGTCAGCGGCAGTTTTCTTCCCAAAATGCTCTTTCGGTCACACTCAACATCAAAGGATAGAGCTCACATCCACACGCTTGGAAACGATCTACATTACAGCGAAATATCGAAGAGACGCGCCCGAACTGTAACTCCTGAATGCCTAGATCATTATGAATGGCAGGAGAGCATTCTCCGTCTCACTCCAGAGAGGCTTAAAATATATTTTTACGACAATGTGCCATTACTAAATTGCCACCTGTCTACCGAGGCATAATAGACACTCGATATATGATCGTAATAAACTCCAATATACCAGGAAAATCACATAATAAATTCGATTCACTTTAAAAATCTCATTTTATATGATGACCTCAAATAGGCTTTCCTTTTTAGCCTCAGCTAAACACAAATAAACTTTCAGTTTTACAACGTCAGATCTTCAGTATACGACAAAACTATGAAAATATATATCCTCTGCCGGTATGATATAAAAATGTTTAACACTTTCACCGATAGTATGGAGACTATAAATATAATAGGGAGAATGAGATGGAGTGGCGACTCTTTATGTAAAACCACTGTATTTCACTCTGCGCTCACCATCCTTGGCATTTAAGCATATAAATAATTTTATATAAAAATCTCTCCTCCAACAAACATTAACATCTTAATAGATGAGCGATTCTTCTAATATTTATCAATGTTTATGCTAATTTACAAGAAGGATTCTTTTATTTCGTAACCTCCCTTGAGATGAATTGACCAAAGTTTCGTTGTTCAACATCGTCACGTGGCTTGCTCAGTTTGAAAGATATAATATACTGGCTCTTTATTTCCTAAAATGATTATCATCTTATGGTTCTTATAATATCTTGATCCAATGTCTTTTCTTGTCTCAAGATCAATGTCTGTAATGACATGTTAAATGGGACAAAACTGGTGGATATTTTAAATTTGTAGCCTCCAAACTCATATTAGCTAATGCCAAGAGTTAATCTGCTTATGGAGTATACGGTCTGTGAAGAGATGGACCTCAAACTGCCCTGGTCTTTAGAGGAATCTTCATTATTATTAACCCTTACTTGTCAGATAGTCTAGGAAGGGGGGTAGGCAGAAGGGAATGGGAAACCACTGAATAAGCCCTTGCAATCCAATTCCTTCCCATGTCCTTTTATCGTGGTTATCACCATGACATCTTCGTTCTCGCAAACGAACGTCATATTGTTCTCTGCATACTGTAACTTAAGGTTTCGTCTGATGTCTGTTTCTATAAACAGGGAGTTCTGATTATAGCAGAAATGGAAGAGGGAGAGGAGCCAGTTTAGCTGGATGAAAAATCTCATATCAGTAAGCATTAAGTTACTTTGAGACAATGAGTGTTCCAGTAGTGGCGCGTAATAGAGGCACAAAATACATATAATTATGTATATCTATAATTTATATGAATGAACTTTAGTTTGTTTGATTATGTGCGATTTAATTAGTATGAACATGTATATAAGTCTCACTTATCTGATTGCAACCATCGCCGGACAGAAACTAAACATTTTTTTCGATGATGAGATTATATATAAGTTCTTCCGTTACTACCTTGTCCGTCCTTACATTACTATGATGACCGTTTTTACAGTACTATCTTGTCAGTTCTTCCAATACTGTCTTGCGCGTTCTTACATTAATATCTTGTTTGTTCTTGCACTAAAAACTTTTCCGTTCTTACATTCCTATCTTGTACCTTCTTCCATTAAGAGCTGTCTTCGACGTTCTTCCCTTAATACCTTGTCCGTCCTTCCATTACTATCTTGACCGTTCTTACAGTACTATCTAGTCAGTTCTTCCAATACTGTCATGCGCGCTCATACTAAATTACTAAAGATAGTTTTGTATGAGCGCGCAAGACAGTATTGGACAAGCAAGAGTTTGTTCTTGTACTAGAAACTTTTCCGTTCTTACATTTCTATCTTGTGGTGTATTGGACGTTCTTTCTTTACTACCTTGCACGTTCTTTCATTTAATTCTTCCATTATCGTCATGTGCGTTTTTCCATTACTGTGTTGTACATTCATCCATTCCTGCCTTGCTCTTGTACGGTATCCATCGAACTTTTAGCCGTCGAACCCTCTACACTATTTCAGATCTATCATTTACTACCTTTTCCGTTCTTCCATTATCATCTTGAAAGTTTTTCCAGTTATCTTGTCTGATAGTCCATTACTGTCTTCCTCATTATTCCATTATTGCCTTGTCCGTTCTTACATTACTATCTTTTAGGTTCTGCCTTTATCGTCTTTCCCCTTTGTCCACTCTTCTTTGCTCGTCATTCCGTTACTGTCTTGTATGTTTTTCCAGTTCTGTCCTGTAAAATCTTTGTCATCTATCATTCCCTACCTTTTCCGTTCTGCTATTACTAAACTGTAAATTTTTCAGTATTTTTTCGTCCTTTCAGCTATTAGTGTCTTACCATTATTCCATCACTGTCTTAACTATCTTAAATTACTATTTTATAGGTTCTTCTATTATTGACTAATCCGTTCATCCATTTCCCTCTTGCTCGACACTACATTACTATCTTGTCCGTCCTTATATTAATATGTGGCCCTTTTTTTACATAACTAAATAGTTTTTTTCTTAAATTACAATTTTCCCTGTTGTTACATTACAATCTTGAACATTCTTACATTACAATCTTCTCCGTTCTTATGTTAATATATTACCCGTTCTTTTATTACTATCTTGTTTGCTCATACATACTGTATTCTACGTTCATACAGTATTTTCTCGTATGTTGACCCATTAGTTTCTTGGCATTATTCCATTAGTATCTTGTTCATTCTTACATTACTATCCTATAGATTTTCCATTATTCTCTTGTCCGTTCACCCATTTCTGCCTTGCGCTTTATTCCGTTACTATCATATCCGTTTTTACATTACCGTCTTGTCAGTTCTACGCTCACCCATTTCATCCTTGACAGTTCTTCCACTAGTGTTTTGTTAATTGTGTAGTTCATTATTACGTTATATTATACGTGGTTCTATTGCAATTACTTTAGAGAGATAGAGATAGATACAGAGAAGAGTGAATGAGAGAGAGAGAGAGAGAGAGAGAGAGAGAGAGAGAGAGAGAGAGGGAGTGAGAGAGCGTGGGAAGTGGTAGTGCTGTCAGGGAGGAGTACAGTAGCTATTATAGAATGTGCGAGGACATAGATAGAGGATCTAGCGAGACCACTGTCCAGGTGTAAATCCAGCGGTCGATACTGGAGATAAGAGAAGGCACCGTTAGCTCTCAACAACTCCAGCTCAAGATAATGGAAACGAACCTTGTCAGCTGACCGCCCCCGATCAGATGAATCGCTCCAGAGTCATGAAGCAAAAGGAACGTCTCAGACAAATCTCATGAGAAAGGCGTTGCCTCATGAAAGGGAGCACCATTATGTCTGTCACAAACCTGTCATCCTGTCCAAATAAAGTCTGAATATATAAGATTGCAATAGAACTACCTTCCGAACTATGGGATGCGTGAAATTGGCATAGACGTGCTGATATGACACATCAGGATTACATTGTCAACCTGCTTACTTTAGGAGACTGAAAAATAGACTTCAGGCCAGTTCTACAAAAATCTGTTATTGGTACTACATGACTTCGTCCTACTCTTATTAAATTAAACAAAAATGTTATTTTGCACTACATTTAAAATTAGTTACGTTGAATACATTATATAGAAGTCCGTCGCGCCGGGGGTGCGTAAACTAAGCAGATTTTCAAAATGGAATGACACACTACTGATTTCATCTCACCACCTATTCTGACTGATATAAGAACGTTCGAATTGCCCGCTTAATATTTAAGTTACAAAAACTCTATAGAGCAACAATTATAGAGCAAATAGTTTAACACGGTTAGATCTATAGCATTTTACGAACAACTCATAATGACAGAAATATTTTGAATTTTCAAATTCTCCTTCCCTCTAAACCCACCTTATTCCTGGTCCGTTTACAGCCAATAACAAATATGCTTTCTAGTTTTAAACCGGTTAAACATCTAGTACGGTAAAGCGTTAGCTCTTAATTGAATCGTCTACGCTCAAAGAATTTCCATTTGTCTCGCTTAATAAAGCAACCAGAGGAGAACAATATTCTCTTCAAAACAATATTCGTTATTTAAGTTTAAAATAAAGAGTTTCAAGGCATAACAGCTAATTTTTAATATGAAAACTAAAAATCCAAATATCTCGGTTAATATTCATATTAGAGAAAATATTCATATAACAACCTTCAAATTAGGCAATTGAATGCACAATAAGATTGCCAATAACAATTTTTTGATCCCACGTTTAACTAACGGAGATATTTTGATTATTCGTAATTCCCCCTCCCAGGTCCGATTTCGGCCATTAACGAACTTGATCTTTAGTTTTACAACGACAGAGTTTGATAACGATAAATACAAAAAGTCCGTCATTCAAGGGCTGCGTAAACTAAACAGATTTTCAACGTGAAGTTTTACAATAGAGAAATTTCACGATGGCCAAACAGTTACAGAAACGGCCGAACTAGCTTTCGGTGGAAACGCACTACTAGTACCGATGTTAGCCAATCCCATCTCGTCCGTTATCCGCATACACTTGATAAAAATGCAAATACCTCGGTTATTATTCGAGATAGAGAATAAATGTATATAACAATATTTATAATAGTATTTAATTTGCAGTAAGATTGGTTCTATACAAGTTTTCGATCCGACGCATAGTAGTGGAGATATTAATGAATTTTTGAAAATCCCCCCTCTTAGCACCCCCCCCTCACGCTGGTCCGACTTCAGTCATTAACGAACTCGATCTTTTTTTTTTACATAAAACGACTAAATGTCGAGTTTGGTAACTATCAGAAAATAATTGCGACCGCTAGAGCGTTAACAGACAAATATATATATATATGGATTGATGGACATTTGAAGACATTTTTTGAAAATCGTGTCATGAGTACGGCCTCAATAGCTGATTTCCCTTAAGGGAAATCTGCTTAAATTGCTACTTCTAGAGCGGTAACAGACAAATATATTCCTTTAAGGCAAATCTGCTAAAAATCATGTTTTTCATATTTTAGTTTCAGATAAACCAACTTCTCTTTTATGTTTCCTTTTAGCATATTTCCCTTAAGGGAAATCAGCTATTGAGGTAGTACTGATGACGCGGTTTCGAAAATTTTCTTCCTATGTCCACCGATCCTACTTAGGAGATGACTAAAATGAGGTCCGTTCGAAATTTTATATGTATATTTGTCTGTTAACGCTATAGCGGTCGCAACCAAACTCGATATATAGTCGTTTTATCTAAAAAGAAAGATCAAGTTCGTTAATGGCTAAAATCGGGCCAGTGAGAGGAGGGGTTTAAAGGAGAGGAGAGATTTATGAAAATACGTTCTGTTCATCCCCCTTCTTTAGTTCTTGGGCTACTAAAATTTGAATATATGATATTAAAATATTAATTATTCTGATTCATTACAGATTGAATAATGTTAATGTGTTATATTCAGATATAGGTATATCACCACCACACGAATTATGCAGTAATTGTTTTTCTTTCCGGTTCAGAATATGTCTATCTATCTGTACAGCTCTGAGTGGTTGGCAGACGTATTTGTTTATAATTCTGTTGCCGTTCCCGTTGGGAGCTTATTAAAATTAACTGAAAGATTTGTCATTACCGTTTGTATTTACTCACGGTGGTGTTAAGTGTTAGCAGTATGCAGATTTATCTATTGTAAACCTTCACGTGCTAAATCTGCTTAGTTTACGCATCCCCTGCGTGAAGGAATTTTTACAGGGATGCATCAATGGACTTTATGTCCGAATCACAAACCCCAGAAGCAGGCAAGAAGCTAGCTTCTGGCGCTTCGGCAATAGCATGCTAGAACCTAGCAGCAATATCATGGGAGATTTAGTGCACGGGCCATCTCTAGCAGTAAACCTTTTTCCATCGGCCAGAATGAGCAAGTCACCCAATGCGCACGTCAATGGCGAGATTTAAGCGGGGACAAATTGTTTCATACGAATAGCTGCTGTAAATCAGTCCTTACTCGAGGTGCTCGTCTCGTATTATTTTATTTCTCCCTGGTCGTTAAATAATAAATGATGACCCAACTATTAATATGATGTTAATACTTATGTGGCTATTTTAAGACGTCACCGCCGTCAGACTTAATACACAGGTTTAAAATCCCCGCAACTCACGCCATCTATTGGTGTAAATCATAAACGGAGTATAAAATATTGCTTCTTATGTAACTGGTTTTGTATTGATTTCATATTGAATTATTTTTAAGGACTCACTTTAGCCAAGTGAGTTAGAGCGTTGGCCTTAATATCACATGCTAAACCTAGAGTGGCGAGTTCGATTCTCTGCTAAGCAATAGGAATTTATCGATCTCATTAGACAAAATTCTTTGTCCCACAAGGACGGTAACCTGTGGATTTCCCTTAAGGGAAATCAGCTATTGCGGTCGTACTCATGACGCGATTTTCGAAAAATTTCTTCAAATGTCCATCGATCCTACCCAGGAGACGACGAAAATGAGGTCCGTTCAAAGTTATATATATGTCTGTTAACGCTCTAGCGGTCGTAATTTTTGTTTGATCGTAACGAAACTCGATATTTAACCGTTTTGTGTAAAAAGACAGATCAAGTTCGTTAATGGCCGAAATCGTACCAGAGGGAGGGGGAGGGTTTAGAGGGGGATTTTCGAAAATTCAAACTATCTCCGTTATTATGCATCGGATCGAAAAATTGTATAAAATCAATCTTATTGCAAATTAAATTTACTATAAATGTGGTTATATACATTTATTCTCTATCTTGAATATTAACCGAGATATTTACATTTTTATGAAGTCTGTGGTCGGGTATAGTTCGGATTAGGTCGTTTACGTAACTGATGGGCTCTGGTAGAAGCTTCTTCTAACCTTACCTGTCGTTCCGAACCTTACCTTACCTTCGTTATTTTGTTAGATTTATGCAAATACGTTCTGTTCATCCGCCCCCCTTCTTTAGTTCTTAGACTACTAAAATTTGAGTTATTAAAATATAAATTATTCATACAATTCAGAAGCCGTTTCAATTGGGAATTTATTTTAATTAACTGAAAGATTTCTCTTTACCGTTTGTATTTAATCACGGTGGTGTTGTGTTACCAGTATGTAGATTTCTCTATTGTAAAACTTCACGTGGGAAATCTGCTTAGTTTACGCAGCACCTGCGTGACGGACTTTTTTTAACATCTAGCTTGACTCTATTGGATGCGTAGAACAGAATTTCCACGAGCTGAAATAATGCACATGTGACATCATCAACACATTCTACTCATTATTTCTCCCTTAGCGTGAACAATAATTAAAAAAGTTCCGTCACGCAGGGCCAAAATAGCTGGCTCCTGCCGACCACACACATGCATACAAATGCAAATATCTCGATTAATATTCAAGATGAGAATAAATGTGTATAACAATATTTATAGTAAATTAAATTTACAATAAGATTTGTTCTATACAATTTTTTGATCCAACGTATGGTAACGGAGATATTTCGAATTTTCGAAAATCGCCCCTCTAAACCCCCCCACTCCCACTAGTCCGATTTCAGCCATTAACGAAGTTGATCTGTATTTTTGCATAAAACGTTTAAATATCGAGTTTGGTAACGATCAAACAAAAATTGCGACAGCTTGAGCGTTAACAAACAAAGATATAAAACATTTTATTTTTATTTCATACATTTTTACTTATTATTACCTTCAATATACACCCCTCCTTTATCCCTACAATGCTCCATGCGAACCTTCCATTGTTCGAAACAGTGCTGGAAGTCTTTTTCTGTCAGCTCCTTCAGGACGCGTGCCGCTTTCTCTTTCACAGCTTCAATAGTCTCAAATCTTGTTCCTTTTAATGCAGATTTCACCTTAGGAAACAGATAGAAGTCGCACGGCGCAAGATCTGGTGAATAAGGCGGATGGTCTAACACCGGGATGCTGAATTTGGCTAGAAACCTCTTAACAGACAATGCGGAATGAGCCGGCGCATTGTCTTGGTCGAGAACCCATGACTTGTCCTTCCACAATTCAGGTCGTTTTTTCCTTATTCTTTCGCGGAGTTCAGCAAGAACGTGAAGATAGTAATGTTGATTAATCGTTTGACCTTCAGGAACCCAGTGAAGGTTCACAATCCCATGAATATCGAAAAAAACAATCAACATTGCTTTGAATTTTGATTTGCTCATTCGAACTTTTTTGGCTCTCGGTGAAGATGGGCTCTTCCAGTGCATGGATTGGCGCTTTGTTTCAGGATCATACATAAAAAACCATGATTCGTCACATGTTATTATCCTTTCCAGTAAGTTTGGGTCATTTCCAATGGCATTCAAAGTGTCAGTACAAACATTTTTGCGAGCTTCCAGTTGTTCAAATGTGAGAATTTTAGGCACCAATTTGGCACACACTTTTTGCATGTTAAAATTGTTATGTAATATTTGCCGTACGGATTCTTTATCAATTCGCACAGTTTCAGCAATCGCACGAATACTTAACCGACGGTCAGATCGAATCAGATTACCTATTTGTTCGATATTGTCATCCGTTTTCGACGTGGAAGGGCGACCCGGGCGTGAATCATCTTGAACGTCTTCTCGGCCATCTTGAAAACGCTTAAACCACTCAATAACACGTGCACGTGATAGACACTCATTGCCATACACTTCTTTCAATAAATTATAAGTTTCAGTAGCGGTTTTTCCTAGTTTCACATGAAATTTCACAACAATTCGTTGCTCTACTGTTACACTTAACATTTTTCCGGCGAAACAAAAAAAACAACTCTAATGCGAACGAAGGCTACGGCTGTACTGATTTGTTTACAGAAGCGAGAGGCACTATATTCGAAAGAGGAAGCTTCACGATAACAGCTGTTAGTTGCTGGCGTTTGGCGCATGCGCACTTCTTCTGTAGCAGCGTCAGTCTCGTTATTTAATGGCCACACCCCGTATATATATATATATATATATATATATATATATATATATATATATAATTTTGAACGGACCTCATTTTCGTCATCTCCTGGGTAGGATCGATGGACATTTGAAGACATTTTTCGAAACCTGCATCATGAGTACGACCTTAATAGCTGATTTCCCTTCAGGGAAATCTGCTAAAATGCAAATATCTTGGTTATTATTCAAGATGAGAATAAATGTGTAAAACAATATTTATAGTAAATTAAATTTACAATAAGATTTGTTCTATACAATTTTTTGATCCAACGTATGGTAACGGAGATATTTCGAATTTTCGAAAATCGCCCCTCTAAACCCCCCCCCCTCCCACTGGCCCGATTTCAGCCATTAACGAACTTGATCTGTATTTTTGCATAAAACGTTTAAATATCGAGTTTGGTAACGATCAAACAAAAATTGCGACCGCTAGAGCGTTAACAGACATATATATATATATATATATATATATATATATATATATATATATATATATATATATTAATTCTCTTAAGAGAAATCTGCTAAAATCTACCTTTTGCTAGATACTGATACAGACGAAAAGTATTAAAAGGTTATTTAATAATTAACTGAGGGAGTAACTTTGAGCTGTTATATTTCTTAAAATTGTCTATTCAAGTCTCATTTACATTGGTTACTTATTAGAGGAAAACTAAAGAACAGTATGTATAATTGACATCATCTTAAATCATTCCTATGCTCTGGAAATATTTTTAGTTGCAAGTTAACCCTCCGTTAGGCGCGGGTCACCTATGAGGTGACGATGGAGAAATATGTTGGTAAAACTGTTTCTTTTGGGGAAAAAACAGAGTTAAACAAATATAAATACTTATCTGAACAAATAGTAAAACTATTTTATTTTAAAAGTTAGCAAAGTAACACATGAATATGCCTTACAACTATCAAAGAAATTAATTCATTTCAGGTAACATGAAGCAATTTATGAACAATGAATTCTTTAGGTACTACTTACTTAGCTACTAGAAAATATCTATAAAAAAGTACAATAACAATAGTTTAGAACTACTTAATCATTTGCTTTCTGCAGGAATGAAAAATACAAGAAAACATTTAAGATAGAAAAGGAAATTAGAACGTTTCACGTCGAATCTTTCAGTGCCATCTAGTTCTACTCAGGTGAGTTTCTTGCCCAACAGGATTTACATAAAGTCTTCTAAATTCATTCTCGCTCCTCTGTAAGTGCCAGCTAAGTAAAGAAGGCCTATATAGGCTTTTATTTCTGTGAAGTCTGTCTCTTTGGTAGCCCTAGAAAATTCTGGCTAAACGATTTTTATAAATTCGTTTGTGCAATGCACAATACTACTGATAATCGTCTCATCAAAGAGACAGTCGCCTCCTTTGCCGCCCCTTTCAATCCCGGAAGGTGTAATTTTGTTTCCCTACTTCACGTAAAGAAATTTTTCTCCATCTCAAAACGGTCAACAATCTTTCTGTTCACACTTCTCAATGCAACATATTTTTCGTGTGACTGCTCATCCTCCCCATCACTTTCCGATTCACGTCACTTTATTCAGCCTCTGAGTCTATACCCGTTCTTCCAAGCCGTTCTTCAAATTCCGAATCTATGTCGTTCTGCATGTTATCGTCTTCTTCAAAATGATCCAGTAATGTTTGGTGGAGTCTAGCAATGTCATTTTGATTAATCAAGTCAATAATACGTATTTCCTCGTCCATATTATCTGAAAAATGTTTTAAAAATGCATTGTTAGTCGCGGTCACCTCAGAGGTGAAGTCCCTATTTAGTAGGTATTTGTAACTATTCGAAAACAATCAAGGCACTACCAACGTCAAATGATAAATATGTCTAAGATAAATACATTAAACATAGGAATAAAAAAAATTGAAACAATTACAACTTTGGTCGCGGTGCACCTGTGGGGTGATTTTAACACAAGGAACGCACTGTGTACAAACCTATACTGTTTTGAGGGGGAAGAGAAGCTAGAAGCGTTGCTGGAGGCGGAAGTCGTTGCGTCCATTCAATCGGAAGCTATTGGAAAAACACCTCAAAGATGCACCTGTCAGGACACCGCGACTAACGGAGGGTTAAGTACTGCACGGAGAACATTTTTATGGTCTGGTTTTATCTACCTCACCAATCATGGTTATTGAGTAAAATATAATGATAATGATTGAACTCCAATACCTAAAATCTAAGTGGAGGTGGTGCGTGTGCAATACAGATATAAATGGGAAAACAGCTAAATCAAAATGGAACATCTTCATGTTTCCATTTTTATTTGAGTATTTTTTATAACTCCTTTCGCCGTTTATTTAAACTGTATTTCTTCTCGTGTAGGACTGAAGATGTCACGCAACCGATGACGAAAGACGGCTTCCCAATAAAAATAAATTAGAAGGATTTAGCAACAAGTTTTATTCCCCGTAAAGACGAATGTACACATGTTCTACTCGATAATTATGCCACCGCAAATGCTCCCGGACTCAAAACATTCTACATATCTTTAAAGCACCTTATATTTACTACTTTGATTTTATTAGTGTTTCAACATGACTCGATACATAGCTAGACAGTTTAACGATGGGAGTTATTATGCTAACAGCATTCGGATTGTCAAAAACATAGAAATATTTAACAGAATTTAGTGAGATGTACAATAGTTGCCCAATAGACGTTTCAATGGGGAAAGCAATAAATAAAAAAAGTGCGTCACGCAGGGGCTGCGTAAACTAAGCAGATTTCCCCCATGAAGTTATACAATAGAGAAATCTCCATACGAGAGCCGAACAGTTACGGCAAAGGGCCGAACAAGCTTTTGGCGGGAAATTCAAAAATCCGTTATCGGCCCAAATTTAATAAAAATGCCAATATCTCGGTTAATATTCAAGATAGGAAATAAATGTATATAACAATATTTATAGTAAAGTTAATTTGCAATAAGATTGTTTCTGTACAATGTTTCGATGCGACGTATAGTAACGGAGATATTTCGAATTTTCGAAGATCCTCCCCTCTAAATCCCCCCTCCCACTGGTCCGTTAACGAACTTGATCTTTCTTTTTACATAAAACGACTAAATATCGAGTTTGGTAACGATCAAACAAAAATTACGACCGCTAGAGCGGTAACAGACAAATATATATATATATATATATATATATATATATATATATACAGTTTTGAACGGACCTCATTTTCGTCATCTACTAGGTAGGATCGATGAACATTTGAAGAAAAATTTCGAAAATTCCGTCATGAGTACAACCTCAATAGCTGATTTCCCTTAAGGGAAATCTGCTAAAAGGAACGACTATGAGTCCAAAAGTTCTAAAAAAACTTACAACAATCCATATGTACTCGTTTTAACTAAATTATAAATTAAATCATTAATTATTAATGTCCACTCTTCGCTTGTGAGGCTAATTGGGATCAAGAGCTCACTGCCTAGTGAGGGTGGGTCTAAGGATTTCGACACTATGGAGTTCGACACTAAATAAATTCCTATTGCCCAGGAGGGAATTGAACTCGCCTCTCTAGGCCTTCCATGTGAGGTTAAAGCCAACGTTTTTACTACAAATACATAAAAGATAATTCTTCTACGTTTAAAACAAGCATATGATTTGCTAAAGTAAATACTTACATTTCATGAGACTTATCTAAATATTACAATACATATATATATATATATATATATATATATATATATATATATATATATATATATATATTAAAACGCCATCAGTGCTAAACGAAATTAATTTTAAAAAAAACTTTGAAGAACTCATTAATGATTTTAAAATAATTTAAAAATACATTAGCGACGGACTCACTAAATAAAATCCTTAGTCCCACCCTGAATAGAAAAGGGTGGTGACCTATAGATAACACGTACCGATTAGGCAAAACAGCAAAAAGTGGACGTCAGCAATTCATTTTACTTAATCAAAATAAATAAAATAGTACAAATTAAATTAGATACATGTAATATAAAAGTCCGTCACGCAGGGGCTAAGTAAACTAAGCAGATTTCCCACAAGAAGTTATACAATAGAGAAATCTGCCTAATAACAACTGTAGTAGTAAGAAACCTCTAAACCTAAAACATTATTTAGGGCGTAATAACCCAGTAGTTTCTAGCCCCAAAAAACAGTTAACCTAACCTCTAAACCTATACACGAGGGACGAATAGTTATGGAAACGGCCACTAGAGCTCTCGGCGGAAAGTCCGAACATAGCCTACTGGCGACCACACGCAGAATACAAATGCAAATATCTCGGTTAATATTCAAGATACAGAACAAATGTATTGAACAATATTTATAGTAAATTTAATTTGCAATAAGATGTATTCTATACAATTTTTCGATCCGATGCATAATAACGGAGATATTTTGAAAATCCTCCCCTCTAAACCCCCTCTCCCACTGGTCCGATTTCAGCCATTAACGAACTTGATCTTCTTTTTTACATAAAACGATTAAATTCCGAGTTTGGTAACGAGCAAACAAAAATTGCGACCGCTAGAGCGGTAACAGACAAATATATATATATATATATATATATATATATATATATATATATATATATATATATATATATATATGTATATATATATATATACAGTTTTGAACGGACTTCATTTTCGTCATCTACTAGGTAGGATCGATGGACATTTGAAGAAAAATGTCGAAAATTCCGTCATGAGTACAACCTCAATAGCTGATTTCCCTTAAGGGAAATCTGCTAAAAGGGTGGTGACCTATAGATAACACGTACCGATTAGGCAAAACAGCAAAAAGTGGACGTCAGCAATTCATTTTACTTAATCAAAATAAAAAAAAAAATAGTACGAATTAAATTAGATACATGTATTATAAAACGAATTATATAAAAATCTACAAAGATAAATATACAAAAAAATATTTTAAGAAGTAGTTGATAAATAAGAATTTCTAATGTACACCAGTTTTAAAATGTTTTTTGGTATGTCTGAGGTATACAAAAGTAGAGAGTCACTTTAAGATTTGCATAAAATGGCGGAGGACTCCATGGCCAGCTGATTCCCGAATGATCGATCAGCTGGCCACCATCAGTAACCTCACCATTTTCTATTACCCTTGACGTGAATTTGAGGTTATTAAGGAAAAAACTCGTGAAGAGGCTCTTGAGCATAGTGAAACATGTTGAGTCTTTAATAAAGTAGAATAAAAGAAGATGTGTTATATTAAGTTATGACCTTTATGGCAGCAACTATTAGTGAACTGTCTAAGAAAATATCTGATGCAGTTCGTCACATTTGTTCTTATATGCTGAGGGGAAGAACTTTAATAGAAAATAATCACCATCGAGTTATTGCAACAAGTGGGAAATCTGCTTACTTCAGTAGTAGGTCTTGCGTGACGGATTTGTATGATAAGTGGAGCATAACCTTGTATAATGTATGTGAGTCTCAGAGGCCATTACAAATGAAACTTGTAAGGAAAAGGGGTTTATGTAATTAGCACAAAAAAGGATGACATGATAATTAAAGAATGTACTCTGTCATCAAAAAGAAATTAAAACCAACTTAATAATGCATGACGAATCACTCAACAAATTCTCTGCCGTTCAAGAGTTCTTCAGCGTTCGTGCTTTGAAACGGTGATCCAGAAGTAAATTCCGATGAGAGCGACAAACAAAAAGAAAAAAGAGTATAAAAAAATATTCTGCTTTGGCCCTAAATACTCAATATTCAAAAGGCCCAATGAAAAGAAAGGAGCAGACGAATTCCCAGGAAAGTGGCTTTTAAATAAAGACCGGAGAGCTAGTGGGACAAAAAGATGGCCAAGATGCAAGTTAAGGGTTGTCGCTGACTTTTAATTGTAGTTCTTGCCTCCGGGGAGCGCTCCAGTCGTTCTTTTCGCCCCGAGCCAGATGGCAGAGATAAAAGCGAGAAACAAAGGCTGCTCCTACACCTACCGCGACATCTCTTGCTTCTTTTGCACCATCTCCCTCCTCACTCCTTCTTATAGCCCTCTCTTTATCTCTTCTCTCTTATCCAGTCCCATCTTCAATCCATATAGCCACCCAGTCTTCAGGATATTACAGTTTGCCAGAGGAGATTCGCTCTGAATGTCTGCTCAAAGTCTGCGAATTGACGTTGAGATAGAACAACCTGCCAAAATGGCTAAATATTATGAAAGGAAAAAAAAAGTCCGTCACGCAGGGGAAGCGAAAACTTAGTAGATATCCCACGTATTTGCATTTATCTTTTAATGTAAAAGTCCAATAAGAGCAATAATTGGCACTTATGCTTCAAATAATGTGCATATTGTTAATTTGAAATAAATAGGAGGTTAGAGGGAAACTATAAAATGCAAGTATCTGGGTTAATAATCAATATATTTAAAAAGCCCGTCACGCAGGAGCTGCGTAAACTAAGCAGATTTCCCACGTGAAGGTTTACAATAGATAAATATACATACAGGTAACACAGCTGTGAATGCTCAGTAAATGTACAATACAAGGCTGAATTGTAAACAAACAACCACAAGCAAGCCAACCTCGACGCGCTGCATAGATAGACCGGAAAGACAAACAATTAATGAAATATATTTGAATATAACATATTAATTTTATTGAAAACAGTTTACTAAAGCTAGTGGTGTAATTTGTAATGAATCAGAATCAGTTTTATCTCAATCAATCAAATTTTGGTAATCCAAAAACAAAAGAAGGGGGGGGGGGTCTACAGAACGTATTTGCATATATCTCACAAAGTAAAAGTTCAATGAAAACAATATTTGGTATTTAGGCTTCAATTAATATCTCTTATTATATAACAGAGCATTATTTATGTAACACTAGTAGAAGTGGGGGTTTACAAAAGGCTGAAAACTGAAAAATGCAAATATCTCGGTTAATATTCAAGATAGAGTATAAATGTATATAACATCATTTATAGTGTATTTAATTTTCAATATGATTGATTCTATACACTTTTTCGATCCGACTTATAGTAACGGAGATATTTCGAATTTTCGAAATTCTTCCCCTCTAACCCCTCCCCCCTCCTACTGCTCAGCCAATAACGAACTTGATTTTTCTTTTTACATAAAACGCGTATATATCGAGTTTGGTAACGATGAGACAAAATTTGCGCCAGCAAGAGCGGAAGCAGCCTAATATATACATACAAGCGGACCCGACAGACGTTGTCCTTCATGATATTTCGAGCGATCAGGATATTAAATTTAATAATATTATGTTGTTTTTTTTTAAAAAAAAGCTACATTAAATAACACAAAAACAACTCTTGTTATGTGCACGTTTCTCTAAAAACAAATAGAAAATGGAATTTCGTGATTTTTTTATTCAGGCCTCCTTATAACCCCTACTCTCGTTTAAACCTAAAAAATATAATATAGCTTATAGTCATGGAAGAATTAATGTTTATTTAAATTTAGAGTTTTGTTAAGTTCAATCGTTAGTGCCCAATAAAATTGTTGGCTCCCAATATTTTGTGTATATCTCGTTTATACTTTGTCATACGACAAATGTGAATATAACAAAAGCTATTTTAAATAACAAAATAAACAACTTTTATCATGTGTATATTTGCCGAAAACGCAATAGGAAACAAGCAGGGCTGATTTGTAAATCTAAACCATCCAGGGCGTCACCCAAACTCATACAAAAAAACTCATTCAAATCGGTCCAACCGTTTAGGAAGAGATCAGTGACTTACACACGTACAGTAGAATTATATATATAAAGACAAATACAATTTTAAGCGGACCTCATTTTTATCATCTACTAGGTAGGGTCGACGGACATTTGAAGAAAAATTTTGAAAATCGCGTCATGAGTACAACCTAAATTGAAATCTGCCAAAATTGGCCAACTAGCTAACAGCTGATATAATGGATTTCTGTATATTAAAAGCTGATAAAATCAGTTTTGTCAACAAACAGGAGATAAGATCGATTTCAACAGAATCGAATCTATTCCTAACATATCGCTATAATGAATCGGTGTACTTTTGATGACATTCCACCGAACTGCTTTGTTTTGGATATCAGTTCAAGCGACGTAAGCTGAAAGACGATTTGTCAAAAATAAATTGCGTCGAGGAACTTGGCTTTACAGCCGTATCCAAAGACCGGCAAGTATCGTTTAAGCAAATATCTAAAACAAAACCGTTTAGCTTTTTCAATTCGTCCCAGTGCTATTTCGCGTTGCTGACGAGTCACCGTATCGTAACGACCTGAAAGCCCCTCCTCTTATAGAGGAACTAATTTCAAGTTATAGTCATTTATGACTCTTGAGGTTGGATGTAGGATGCACTTTGAGAGAGGAGTTGTGTTTGGGATAACTTCGTTTAGATCTTCCGGACCTCATCAGCTTGTGAGTGCTCTCCCAGGACAAAGTTGAGTAGACAGAATTTTACCATTTGAGTAACTAACAGTACGTTTGAATAATGGATGGAAATCCTAATCGTCGTGTAGCCAAAAGTAAACTCCAATTTTGTTTTTCTTTTGGATGCGGCCGTAAAGCCAAGTTCCTCGACATAAGTTCTTTGGACCAAAATCCGCTAAACAAAACGTCGTTAGACAAACATCGTTTTAACAAATATCATTATTTTTAAATTTGTAATAAATCCAAGAACTTAAGACAGATTTACATTTATCTCGTATAATAGTAGTCTCCTGAAAACAATATATAGCATTTAAACTTCGAATAATATGTTTATTACATTACAGAGTGTTGTTTAAGAAACATGAGTAGAAGTGGGGGTTTGCTGAAGGCTAAAATGCAAATATCTCAGTTAATATTCAAGATAGAGAATAAAGGCATATAACAATATTTATAGTAAATTTAATTTGCAATAAGATTGGTTATACACAATTATTCGATCCGATACATAATAACGGAGATATTTAGAATTTTCGAAAATCCCCCTCTAAACCCCCCCTCTCTCTGGTCCGATTTCAGCCATTAACAAACTTGATCTGTCTTTTTACATAATACAGTTAAATATCGAGTTTCGTAACGATCAAACAAAAATTGCGACCGCTAGAGCGTTAACAGACAAATATATATATATATATATATATATATATATATATATATATATATATATATATATGTATATATATAATTTTGAACGGACCTCATTTTCGTCATCTCCTGGGTAGGATCGATGGACATTTGAAGAAATTTTTCGAAAATCGCGTCATGAGTACGACCTCAATAGCTGATTTCCCATAAGGGAAATCTGCTAAAAAAGTTGCCGGGAGAGGTTATCGATTCGGATTTCACGTTGTTATCTCGAAAATATTTAATCGTTTTAATCAACATTAGCAAACCCCTATTTCTAGTAATCCGATTTTTACTCATAAATGGAAAAGTCCGTCACGCAGGAGCTGCGTAAACTACGCAGATTTCCCTCGTAAAGTTTAGTAATTGATAAACCTACATACTGCTAAGTCAACACCACACTGAATATTAAGTGAATACATACAAACGGAAATAAGAAATGTTTCAGTCAATTCCAATAACCTGCCGACAGGAAGCGTTTGAAATGTAAACAAACAGATCTGCCAGTCTCACACCGGAAAGAAAAAAAATTACTGAAATATATCAGAATATAAAATATTTATATTATTGAGAACTATTTACTATATCTAGTACTGCAATTAATAGTAGTTTTCAGCAAACCGCCACTTCTACTCATGTTACGTAAACAATACTCTGCTACATAATAAATCACATTATTGGAAGTTTAAATACCAAAAATTGTATTGTATGTTCAAGAGACCTTTATTATACGAGATACATGCAAATATGTCCTGGTGACTTCCCCCCCCCCCATCTTAACGTTTTGGACTACTAAAATTTTATTGATTGAGTTAACAATTATTCTGACTCATTATTAATTACAGTACTAGATATAGTAAATAGTTCTCAATAAAATTAATGTGTTATATTCTGATATATTTCAGTAATTGTTTTTCTTTCCGGTGTGAGGCTGGCCGACCCGTTGTTTACATTTCTAACCTAACGCTTCCTGTCGGCAGGTTATTGAAATTGGATGAAACAATTCTTATGTCCGTTTGAATTTATTCATGGTGTTGTTAAGTTACCAGTATGTATATTTATCTATTACTAAACTTCTGCTTAGTTTACGCAGCCCCTGCGTGACGGACTTTTTACATGTGTTTTTTCATAGAAAAGATTCGTTGGTAATACAATATTGAGGTACTCCGTAGTTTAATGGCAAGGGTCACCAATAAAAAACAATTTTTCTTCCCAAACTTTATTCATATTTTCCTACACCTTTCATGGCCTAAATGCCACCTTTTCAGGGATCATCCCTTTTCAAAAAATAATAACATTAATTTAAAAAAAAATTGATGATAATTCCATGGTTGATACTGCATTAATAAGTGCAAGTCAGAGGATGGATCACTGACTATGGCGGGTCATGTCGGCTGATGAGCTTCGATTAGATCGATATGTCACAAACCAAAAACATATCGATTTTTCCCTAGTTAATTGTAGGAATTTTAAATTGAACACGTTTCTCTTCAGATTTTTTAGTAAACTAAATTGCCCGAAGTTAGCCATGGAAGTTAAAGCGTCAAACTTAATTTCACGTGGTATACCAAGACTGGCAAGTTTGATTCCCGCCGGTGCAAATAGGAATTTATTAGAGACGAACTCAGTAAGTAAAATCTCTGGTTTCAACCTGGCTAGAAAATTATGGTAACATGCAGGTAGATAATCAGTCCCAATTAGCCAAAGTAGCAAAAATGGACTTAATAAATAATGATGATTATAAATTAAATAATATGAAGAAATCAAGAAAGAAAAGTTATTCAGAAAATGCTGGGCGAAAGACTCATTCCTGATTGCTACTGACTGCAATCAATCGAGACAACTGAAAAATACTCAAACATCGAAGTCGACATTAGAAAAAGAAGAATGAAATTCTTTGGATACATAGTCCGATGGACTATCAGGCATTGGACTAACCAAAAGGATACTAAACTACATCATCACTCAATTCTACAACACCACGGATACAAGAAGTACAAAAAGACATACGAAATGTCAACATAACCAACATATCAGACGGAAACACTTTCTGCAACAAAGTGAACAAATGGGAAGTAAAACCAGAGCAAGCAAGGCCCAAACCCTAACAGACCTAAATGGCCAGATGAAAGGAAATTGGCATTGGAAAACAGAATGAAGGAATACTGGCGAAATAAGAAAAACATCAATAATTGAGTCAAAGTGCTTAACGCTTTCCAATATTGAGAAACTAAGTTTAACAAAGTCCTTCATGCAGGGGCTGCGTAAACTTAGCAGATTTCCCACGTGAAGTTATACAATAAAGAAATCTCCATACGAGATCAGTTACGGAAACGGCCGAACAAGCTTTCGACGGAAACGAATCGAACCGACCTTACCCGATCTCATCTAGGTGTTCCCCACACACTTAATAAAAATGCAAATATCTCGGTTAATATTCAAGATAGAGAAAAAATGTATATAACAATATTTATAGTAAATTTAATTTGCAATAAGATTGGTTCTATAGCATCCGACTTATAGTAACGGAGATATTTCGAATTTTCGAAATTCCCCTCATCTAAACCCCTGCATTCCACTTGTCCGATTTCAGCCGTTAACGAACTTGATCTTTCTTTTTACATAAAACGATTAAATGCCGAGTTTGGTAACTATTAAACAAAAACTGCGTCTGCTAGAGTGTTAACAGACAAATATATTTAACTATCTCTATATATATATATATATATATATATATATATATATATATATATATATAGTTTTGAACGGACCTCATTTTCGTCATCTCCTGGGCAGGATCGTTGGACATTTGAAGATATTTTTTGAAAATCGCGTCATGTGTACGACCTCAATAGTATTTAATTAAATAATATGTGATTCATATGTTTATGCTCTGTTTTCTTATTGATTTTTTTTTTTTTTTTTATAACGTGCTCTGTTAATTGAAGTTAAATATATCAGAATATTACAAGAGAATTATACAGCTAGGAGAATTATGTTTGATAAGTTAGGTGCTGATAATGATAAGATAGGAGCCTGATTTCGTCATCTTCAGTGCAATGCAATAAAATTCGGTAGTCTTATTAAAACACTAAACTTTCGATATTACGTTGCCATTCTTAGTAAAGGGAGCTTCTTCGAAGCCAGAGATAAAAGATCGTTTTCGTGTATAGGATTTCACGATAACTCCACCGATATCTTACTCGGCTAACGAGATCCGAGTGCCGAAATCTCTGGGGCAGCTCGAGATAACCACCGATATCTACCCCCGATGTCCTCCCCGGCCATCGGCTAACGGTCTCGATCGGACAGAAGGAGAACAAAGGGGCCGACAATTAACTATAATCGGTGGAGCAGTTTATCTCGGCGAGGTGCGACACCATTAGAAGACTCCGGTGGACACGATGTATCGGGCAGCACGACCCGGATTGAGCCGTTTTCCTCGCACGATTACACACCGATGTTATTACTCGGACTAATGAACGAGTCTACTGGCTCCCAGCTCCAGTTCTCCGGTGACTAGGAGGCAATGCTCGGGGAGGAGTCGACACTCGCTCTGCTACAATTGCACCGGGTTTTACGAGAGTCGGCTCTCTCAAAGGACTCGTTCTTTCTTTGAACGACATTCCTCTTATTGGCTCGATAATGGTTCTCTTCGAATTAGACTAAAAAGAACAGCTCTTATTCAATTTAACTCACTCAGTAATTTGAATACCAGCTTGTTTGTGCTTAATTTCCCCAGTTAGTTGGCAGTAGTGCAGTTCCAGAGATTTTCCGTTTATGGTTGTCCGTAATAGAAACTAAATCCATAGTCCTTCCGATTTTTGGGCACAAATTCACACATTTCCACCCGACAACTACTGGACGTTAAATTTGGATATCTTGCTAGTTCTCTGTTCTACTAACTTCAGCATGACTACTACAGGCATGACTGCCAAACAGTTCGCAAAATTCCCTTTTCACGAAGTGACATTGCACAATATGTATCATCCGATGATCTGACGATTTCCATTAAAGGTTTCTTAGGAAGTTTACCTTATAGGAAATCAGCGATTAAGGTTGTACTGTGGCACCAGAAGTTTTGAAACATTTCTTCGAAAGTCTAAAAAACATTTTTTTTTCGGTGCAAAATTTATTGTTTGCACCAGAAAAAATGTTTTTTTTATTGATGTCCCTTGCCATAAAATATGAAAAATATACAAATGCATAAAGAAAATATGTGTGGCAGCTTGTTTTGTTTAAGCAACTGTACTATCGTAACAGTCAAATCGAAAAACACAGCAGTTTGATATGAGTATATCCAAAAAAAAAACATCCCCCTCTATTAATAAAATCAGTATTGTCCAGATCTCTATTAATACTTCAAATTAGCTTAAATTTATTACTGTTGTCTAGTGCGGCGTATCTTCAGTAGTACTGTTTCTGTGTTTTTCACGATATTTCGCCCATTTTCGAACACGTTTCGTGGCTTACTTGCAACCTTTTCAACAAAACAAATTAATAACATTAATTTAACAAATCCCTTGAAAATTCTTTGCTAGATATTGTATTAAAAAAATGCCTACATCTATGATATATTTATTAAATCTAATTATAGATTGCTACATAAATTGCTGAAGTGCTCGTTTCCCTCTTACATTCGTTGCGACTTTCTTCACTGAGGAGGTAGTTGATACTGAGGTTCCCGAAGTAGGTTAAGTCAGCTGACTACAAATCGATTATTTACACGTCAATCCTGAACTCGATTATTTCGCGTCATTATTTAAAATCGATTAATTTAAGATAAAATGTTATAGAAAATAAGATTGAGGTGTTTAATTTCTTTTCCTTTTTTTTTTTTTTTTTTTGGTTTAAGTACTGCTCTTTTTCTATTTTTTATTATGTAAATATTCTCTTTTATTTTTCGTTTAGTATTATTTCTTTCTTTATCAATTAGTTGAACTTTTTCAACTAATTGATAAAGAAGATTTTTCGTCAAGGTATTTGTTATTGTTACTTGTTGTTAAGGTATTGGTTATTGTTACTTTTGAAAGGGCAAATCGCCTCTGATGTGGTGTCCATGAATAAATAAATAAATTTAAAAAATGAACTTTTTCATAATTGATTGAGTGTTTATTGAAGAGAGAACTATAAAGTTTGCACCGAAAAAAAATGTTTTTATTGGTGACCCTTGCCATAAAATATGAACAATATATAAAAATATAGGGTCCAAAATAAGAAGAATTCTGCATCCTCCATTTTTAGAGCATATGCAGTTAATACTTGCCAGCTTGCTGAAACGTTCCAGATAAAAATGCAACTTGTATTTCCCAGTAATTTGACTAATAGAAATGGCTGGAGCATTTATTGCGTAAACCTGTGCCATTTGTCGTCAGGACCTCATGAATATTCTAGATAAATCTGTACCATATGTTCCTCTGATGGCAACATGCCGACGGCGGAATAAAAAAAATGTGTTACAGCCGATGGAGAATTACAGTTGTCAGCCTGACAGTTTTTCAGTACTCTGATGTCCTTCACATTAACGCTTTACGTGTGAGAATGGTCGCCCGAGCAGAGTCGGCAAAGAAAGCAAAATACTCGCTTTAACAAGAAGCCCTCCCGTAATTGAGACTACTTACGACTCTAATGTATCTTAACGACTGCGTAATTAGATCCTTACAGGCTCATGGAAGCACGGGAGGGACACACACGGTGGAAGGCGCAAAAAAAGGAGGGAGGGAGGCCGGAGTAAAACCGCGAAAAACAAACAGGCGGACGGGAAAACGAAAACAAAAAGAAGGGAAGCGGAGACGCAATGAAAGAGACGGCGCGAAGTGTTTTATAAAAGAGGACATGCGAGCCGGTGTCGCGAGATGTGTAAAAAGACGTGTGACAAGAGTGGCATAAAAACCCAAGACTCCTGCCTCTCTCTCTCTCTCTCTCTCTTTCTCTCTGCATAGCTTAGATCTTCGATAGCTTCGTCGGAGACTCTGCTTCTTCAGGATATTTAGATCAGGTCGGCTCTCTTTGTCCCTTCTTCATCGGCGGGGGGTCGCCAAAGGCAAAGGTGTGAACCCTTCGACGATATATATTTTATCTAAGATCGGGATCGGAAAGGAATAAATAAACACTCAGTTCTAAGTGTTATAGATCTGCTCGCAGCTGAAGAAATTGGAATCCCATAGCTTCGGAAATATCCACCATCAATTCTTCCAGGAAGATCATTTGCTAGATCATTTAATGATAGCATTTGGCCGTTTACTGGAAGAAAATTATTTCTCGGTTGACATTCCATCCTACTGCACTTGCAGAAATGCACCAACGCATTATAACTTTCAAGATCACTCAACTTTGAACGCCAAATAATTTGCTATCTAATTAATAAGTAACTAATGTGCACTTCAGTCCAAAAAAGGACATGGCCTCTTCGTCGTCATAAAACGTTCATTGCTATGATCCCCAATACACCTGTCTCTACAATTTAACTATCAGGTCATCAGTCCAGATCTGTCTCCAACTACCCCTCACTCCGTTTCAAAAAAAAAACATCTGTGTTGCCTGTAAAATGCGCCCTTCTGAATAGCACAGGTATCAGCAGATTTACCTTGAGGGAAACCCACTATTTAGGGGGCTTAATTATATTTCCTCGAAAATCATTTTTATTTCAACTCACAGTGACGAGAAAAAAAGTTACCCAATTCTTTCAAGTCTTCAAACCACACACTCGGCCTTAATCACTCTTCTCTGGAATTACATCAGAATGGAATTATATCATATTTTTTTTTAGAATGCAAAGAACATTTATTAACAAAAACTGGATTTAATTAAACCAATGAGCGATAATAAATTTGTTAAAATACGTTAAAGTGATCACATATCCATTCTTTTAATAACGATAAAGCTTACTCGTGGTAAACCTAGAGTGGCGACTTCAATTCCCGCCTGGGCAATAGGACTTTATTTAGTGACGGAATTCATTAAATAAAATCCTTAGTCACACCTTGGCTAGAAAAGGGTGATAACCTGTAGATAACCATAACGTCTCAATTAGCCATAGTTGCAAAAATCGGACGTTAATAAATAATTAAATTAAATTTAAATTACGGAAAATAACAGTTATCTCACTTCTTTTTCGAATCCCAACTATACCCGAACATTTACTGTGCTATATTGAGGACACTTGTGCTACGTGAAGAATATGGAAAAATGATTTTGTTCATAGTTTAATCAAATCTTTATATTTCCAAAGAAATCGATTACTGTTTCCACACGTTTACAGGTAACCAAGCTAGTAACATAAGCATTCAATAAGAATTATCACCTCTTTGTCTTCGCATAACTCTGAAGTTCTGCAAGAGATTTTTCCTAAGGAAAATCGGCTATTGGCGAAAATTGTATATATAATATATATATATATATATATATATATATATATATATATATAATTATGTGCCTCTGTGTATGTGTGTGTGTGTGTGTGTGTGTGTGTGTGTGTGTGTGTGTGCGTGCGTGTGCGTGCGTGAGTATGTGTGGGTGTGTGTGTGTGTGGGCACTAGTATTCGAATTACCTTCATTATTATATGTAAGACCGATAAATGGTAAAGAACCAGTCTTATTGTAAATTTGATATCCTATAAATGTTGTAATGGACATGTTTTCAATTTTTCAATATTACCCGAGATATTTGTATTTTGTAGTTCTCAGCTTTCAGAAAACCCCCCACTCCTACTCTTTTCATATCAACAATAAGCTGTTATATCATGAACCACTTTAAAGAAGCCTAACCCCAAAGCATTATGTACATTGAACTTTTACTGTTTGGAATAAATGCAAATACTTTGTGATTAAGATTTTAAGTTAATAACTGGAAAATGTTTATTTTTTTTATAAATCCGTCACGCAGGGGCTGCGTAGACTAAGCAGATTTCTCACGAGAAGTTTTACAATAGAGAAATCTGCCTAATAACAACTGTAGTAGTAAGAAACCTCTAAACCTAAAACATTATTTAGGGCGTAATAACCCAGTAGTTCTAGCCCCAAAAAACAGTTAACCTAACCTCTAAACCTATTCACGAGGGACGAATAGTTATGGAAACGGCCGCCAGAGCTCTTGGAGGAAAGTCCGAACATAGCCTACTGGTGACCACACGCAGAATACAAATGCAAATATCTCGGTTAATATTCAAGATACAAAATAAATGTATAGAACAATATTTATAGTAAATTTAATTTGCAATAAGATTTATTCTATATAATTATTCGATCCGACTCATAATAACGGAGATATTTTGAATTTTCAAAAAATCCCCTCCTCTAAACCCCCCCTTCCACTGTTCCGATTTCAGCCATTAACGAACTTGATCTTCCTTTTTACATAAAACGATTAAATTCCGAGTTTGGTAAATATCAAACAAAAAATGCGACCGCAAGAGCGTTAACAGACATACATATATATATATATATATATATATATATATATATATATATATATATATATATATATATATAATTGTGCTGATGTTTTTGACCAGGTTGTATTTATATGTGGTGTGTTGTTCTTTTCAGAGTTTGGTCAATGTTGGTGAAATGAATCTTAGTTTATGCCGATATTTCGAGAAATATTATATATAATATATATTTTACAGCCCTGAAGAAGAGAAAATAAAGATTCTCGAAATATCGGCATAAACTAAGATTCATTCCACCAACATTGACCAAAACTCCTAAAAGAACAACACACCATATATATATATAATTTTGAACGGAGATCATTTTCGTCATCTCCTGGGTAGGATCGATGGACATTTGAAGAAAATTTGCGAAAATCGCGTCATGAGTACGACCTCAATAGCTGATTTCCCTTAAGGGAAATCTGCTAATAAAGACCATATTAGTTAATGACTGAAATTGGAACAGTAATGGGGAAAGGAGTTAAAGGGTGGGGGGGGGCGGATTCGATCATTCAATATACTCGTATTTTGGTTATTCGGAGTCTTTTACAAAAATATTGGTCCAGAATAAGAAGAATATATATATATATATATATATATATATATATATATATATATATATAAAATTTAGGACTGACTTCATTTTCGTCATCTAGTGGGTAGGATCGATGGGCATTTGTGGAAATTTTTCGAAAATCGGGGACGACCTCAACAGCTGATTCCCAGTTTGGAAAATCTGCTAATAAATAACTAAGTTGGACGTGAGGGGGCTAACGAGCGTACTTTGTGGGCTAATAAAGAGGGCAGGTAGTGACATTGCTGGAATTGGATGGAGTTGGTTGGAGAGGACGTGGGAACACGGGGACTGGGCCGATTTGTCAATCAGCTGATTACAGAGCGGCTAGATGAGTAGGTCCCCGCCGAATCCCCCCTACACCTGCTACACCTCAGGCAGATTATCAATACTTATCAATGTTATCACCCGTTATCACTATTCCCATTGTACTAATGTGCACTTGGTCGACGTATGAGCTCGTGGACAGAACAATACTGACTTATCTTCATAAACGTAATTACTCTATAGGTACGGTTACACTAATTTATACGTTATAAATGAGTAGTTGACGTTATACTCATGGTGCTAAACATAAATATGTCTTCAAATTTACTTAGACACTACCCAGGAGACGACGAAAAAATCCGTCACGTAGGAGCTGCGTAAACTAAGAAGATTTCCTATGGGAAGGTTTACAATAGATAAATCTACAAACTGGTAACACCAACGTGTATGTTAGGCGAATAAATACAAACGGTAAGAACAAATATTTCAGTCAATTTGCAAGATAATAATCTACAACGAAAAGTGTCGGTATTGTAAAGGAACAGGGCAGCCACCATCGCAGCGCTAAATAGATAGAGGGGCTCAGGTTAGCCATGCGAGTTAAAGCGTTGACCTTTATCTCACATGGTAAACCTAGAGTGGCGAGTTCAGTTCTTGCCTGGGCAAAGGAAATTATTTAGTGACGAAATTCATTAAATAACGTCCTAAAATCCCACCCTGGCTAGAAAAGGCTGGTAACCTGTAGATAACCCGTCCCGATTAGCCTAAGTTGCAAAAAGTGGACGTTAATAAATAATAATAAATAGATAGAATCTATACCGGAATGAAGAGCAATCAATAAAATATTTGCATTTACTTCAAAATGTTCAATGAGAACAATATTTAGTATTTAAGCTTCAAATAATGTGCTTCATAATATAACACCTTACTGTCAATATATCATTAGTAGGCCCCCGCTCCTACTAATCCTATATTAACATTACTTTTCATCACTCGGATTGGAAAGTAGATACTTTCGATACCAGCTGAGAGATAGGAAAGTAGGCCTTTACAGATCTCAAAATTTAGCGGGAGGTAAAGTGACAAACATATGACTTTACACGCCTAGGGACGAAAGTTTTCGACTCTCGCAGTATTTACTACTATCAACACTAGGTTCGCTATCGTTTCTTTTTAATTTTACGTTGTAATTGCGCGAAAATGGCCGTCAACATCCCTGAAAAGTTAACCTTAATAGTATATTACGTTACTAGGGCCGAAAGTGGCACTTTACGTTGCGAGATCGTGTTTGACTGGCGAGGCGAAGCCGAGCCTGTTAATTCGATCGAGCATTGTAAAGTCACTTTCGGTAAGAGTAATGTACAATACTTTTCATCACGAGGCAAAAACGCATATTAAGGCGGGTTTTAACTCGTGAATCTTTTAATAATTAATATTTCCATTATCGGTAACATCTGCTTCACCGTAGACAAGTTTAATTTAATATTTTTAATTTTAATAATCCCATTCGTGGGTGGCTAAAGATGTCTATGATCTATACTGCTTACCTATATATACATATTGTATAAACTTACGTACAGGATTTAATTTTCGTCAATTCCTAGGTAGTGTTGATAAGATATTTTCGAAAGTTTGCGTCGAGTTCATCCTTAATAGCTGATTTCCCCGTTGAAAGTAGTAGGTGGTGGCTGACGTTCAGTAGGTGTATTTAGACTTATTGAGAGATTCCTTCGCTGGACAAATTAGAAAAGCTTTGGAGTGAAGGCGTACATTCTTAATCAGCTGTTAACATGTAGTTAAGGTATGGAGCGGGTGCAACTTGCTGTCCAACAGGTGGATCCCAGCGCAGCTATCCCTCCTGTCCCTAGACTCCTGCTGCCTTTCCCCTGGGAGCTGCACATATAAATTATTCCCTTATCTACTGGGAGCTGTTCTGCCATCAATAGGGATGCGCTGACCCCACTTTCCTCCTCGCCGGGCCGAGGTCAGTCCGGACTAGAGGGCTTGTAGCGCTTTCCATTGACCTCCGAGATCTTCTTCCCTAGCGGCTGACCGCTGCTACTTTCAATTCTGACGTGCATGAGAGGAACACTCCGCGGACCCCTCAGATCGGGAGGGGGGAGGTGTCTGTCGTGATGCCGGCCCGATCTTGGAGGAGCAGGAGTCTCCCAAGATCACGGAATGCGTTTCTTGGAATCCCTTCTTCCAGATCGGGGTTAATTGAAGACTCCTCAACAATCACGAAATAACTTAGTCTAAAAGGGAATAATGCTACTCCTTGGAAACTTTTACTTGTACCAATTACTCGTCACTGAAAAAGAGTCAAACAGACTATCTTAGAACAACACCACTTTAACCAACTTTACAACAAGAAATTATGAACAAAGGTGTGTTATCCAAGGACCTCAACCATGCAGCCTATATCCTCAGCCAATTTATTTATTTATGTTGTCATACAAATACTTTTGTAGTTGTGCAATATATTCATGAGTTAAAAAAATTTGGATGTGGTCCCCACATAGCATTCTTCTCTTCTATTTAAATAACTATAAAACATCATGTTTGAACTTTATTTAAACGTATTTGATTCGATGTCCGGACTAATGCATCAGATCGAAATGTAAAAGAACATCACTTATTAATAGGTTTTTTTATAATGAGTAAAAAGGTCCGAAACAAATTTTTTAGGGGGGGGATTCAAAGCGTATAGTTTTACAATGTATCTTTTACTTCGTACGTGTAAGTAAAAAGATAGAAACCTGTATCTAACCCGTCACAGTTTTCCGTATGTGGTTCAGGTAGACGCAAATAAATTACATGGGTACTAACAATTCAAGTATTTCGTTTTCTGTAGGAAAAGTTAAATATATTAAACACAACAAGGCCAGTGTTTCGGGAATTGTAATTTAAGGGAATTTGAAAGAAACATTAGTTTTCTTGAATTCTGTAAGTGTAATTTCAAATTTTAATTATTTAAGACATAGTGTAAATGATACGTATGTTTTTCCATATTTTTGTGCTTTTTTTTTGGCCATTTATTGGCCATTTTAATTTGGTTATTTATTTTGCTACTTACTAGCTGCCTGCCACCTTTGGCGATAGGCATTATATATAGGTACGTTAGATATATATATATATATATATATCAAAAGTAAATTTAGTTTATGGGGATTAAAAGCCAATATTATATCATGTAAAGAAAAGGGCAATAAATAAAATTAATTAAAAGAAATAAAATAATTAAGAAAATATAGTAGTAGAAGGGGCGAAATAATAAACATTTTGTTTTACTCAGCATTAAATTTACTAGTTGATCGAAGACAGTGAAGTATGGAGTTTATGTGAGCACTGTCTTCCGAAAGTATTTCAGTTATGTAATGTGGAATGTTCCATGCCATTTGTTTTCATCTTTTAGCAAGTATATGTATGATTATTATGTAAGTGTTACAAGTCCTGTAATAAGGTTCAGAGGTCTTCATCATTAAGTACTTGTAATTACTCAGTTTCCTAGAGTTCGATTTTTAAATCCGAAAACTTCCACTGAACATTCTTTCCAAAATCTTGCAGGCACAGTTTGCGAGTGAGACTGGATGAGCTTTGATAAATTACATTTAGCTTTAAAAGTGGAAAGAATTAAATACTTCGTCCAAACTTGAGTTAAATTTAGGCTATTTAGGGAGTTTTTTTTTTTTTTTTTTCAAGGCAAGCCCAAATTTTAATGTTATTTCGTTCATCCTACCTGATTAAATTCTTATCCTAAATTTCTTTCGAAGTGCTTGCAGACAAAGCTTGTAAGTGAGATAGGTCTGTAGTTTGATAAGCTTCTTGTTTCAAAAAGGAAATCATCCAAGACTTGGTCTAATTTCTGATAAACATTCTGAATCGGATGCGTAGTTCATTATTTTATTTTTTAATTTTTCATTAAAGCAGCGGTACCATAAAATTAAGGATATTTTCTTTAGCATTGCAAAACATAATTTCGATGTTAGCTATCGAAGAATAACTAAATTCATGTATGAGAGAGACATAGAGATTGGCAGTGCGTATGTGTGTGTGTGTGTGTGTGTGTGTGTGTGTGTGTGTGTGTGAGAGAGAGAGAGAGAGAGAGAGAGAGAGAGAGAGAGAGAGAGAGAGAGAGAGAAATAAGCACGTTTTGAAGGGAGGCACCATGAAGGGAACAACCTGTTGGTCATCAAAGTAACTTATCGCTTAAGATATATGGCTAAAAATGATATTTCAACCTAGCACTTTAAGTAGATTATATATTACTTCGCGAGCAAAGGACTAAAGGTGACCAAGTTAAGAGGAAAAAGATCCTATAAATTATTCAAAAAGCATGGCTAGTATCTTATTTCATTGATGAAAAATGTACTCACTATTCCTTAATGTTTTGATATTTGAATTTTATTCAAAGGGATCAGACGTTTAAAACGATTTGTTGTAGATAAAAAGGATATAATTTGAATAAATAATTCATTCTTACACGAATATATCTTAATAATTTCACCATTTCTAAAAAATATTTTAGGATTTGTCTAAAGGACATAAATCTCCAAACTACATAAACGCTGAAACCAGAGTAGATGAATTTTGTCAGTTTCCCCTAAGGAAAATCTACTGTTGAGGTCGTTCTCATGACGCGATTTTCGAAAATGAGGTCCGTTCAAAATTATATATTGTGTGTGTGTTTGTCTGTTAACGCTCTAGTGGTCGCAATTTCTGTTTGATCGTCAGTGGCGGCTCGTAGCTAAAATTAGTGGGGGTGCTTGCTGCTCCAGAAAACCTTTAGCCTTTGCACGCCCGGGTCGGCACTGCGAGAAAGGCAGTGCTCTATCTCCCTTGTGGAGCTTCCTGTGTGACAACAATCAAACACCTCGCCGCTGGAACTTTGAAACACACAGTTCCTTACAGAGATCTTTGTATCTTTTTTCATAAACTGAGGGATGGTTACTGCATTAAGCTTGAGGATTATATATTATACAAGTATAAAGAAAGAATTAAAGATAAATGGCTCATTATATTAAATGTTATAGATAATATCAAGTGGAAATTGGGGGTGCTGCAGTTCTGCAGTGCCTATACCCGAGCCGCCACTGTTTATCGTAACTAAACTCGGTATTTCATTCTTTTATGCAAAAAGGGAGATCCAGTTCGTTAATAGAAAAGGGAAGGGGCGGGTAAGAATGGCAATTTCCAAAATTTGAAAACTCCGTTATTATAAGACAGATTGTAAAATTGTCCACAATCAACCTTATTGGAAATTAAATGATCTATAATAGTTATTTTCATCACTAGTACGCAAAGTGTATCTTTTCTGTACGAGGTCGAGTTTCACGTACGAGGCGAAACCGAGTTCGGGAATAAGACTGAGTACAGAAGATACTTTGCGCACGTATGTTGAAAATGACTTTTCATTATACTGTACCTATTCTTAAAAGGAAATAAGGTAAATATTTTAATATTTTTATTCTTATAAAAAAATCAGAAGATAAAGATATGAATTCTAAAATATGAAACATATGTTTATTAAACTGCAAAGGTTATTCAACAGATAAATAGAATAGGCAATAGACCTATAATTTAAAATTAATATTTATTGTGCAATTTTTATTGTTACTTATGTTAATACCTTTGAGCGGTATTGATTGCTTAATTATTGACAAATTTTTGTTCGTTGTGCATTCTACTACATCTTTTTCAACTCTAAAAAGGTCATCTACTGTGAAATAATCATCATTTTCAATTATTTTATTATTATTGTTTATTATTGGTAGATGTCCTGAATGGCCAGGATTATTATTTTTAGAAGAATGGAAAAGTCTATGGGATACTTCTAGTTTTCTTTGATGAGACTCCTCTAGGTAACCCTCAGGAATATTCCAGTAACAGCTGTTACTTTTCTGTACTAGTAAAGATATACGTACTCAAACGATACACTGAAAACACATGTTATTTTAACAGTATAATGAAAACCTTATTATAAGTATATTTTCTCCATCATGAATATTAACCGAGATATATGGTTTTTTATTTTTAGTTTTCAGCCTTTAGTAAACCCCCACTCCTACACATGTCATATTAACAATAAACTATTTTATCACGAACCACTTTATTCTAACCTAAAATACCAAATATTGTGTCCATTGAACTTTGACTGTGAGAGCAAGCACATTGTGTGGGACGTCATCATTTAAGATTTGACGTTTTTCCTGGAAAACGTTGATTTTTTTCCTATACCATACTCGATATTTAACTGGTTCAGACCACAATTAAGATCTTATTTCTCGTTGGTGGAAATCGGACTTAGATGGGGTGAGAATTCGGAAATTCAGAATATATCCGTTATCTGAGTCGGATTGAAAAATGTTATAGGACAAGTCCTGTTAAGCAACAGATGTTCTACAATTGATGTTCCAAGTATTTTGTCGTAACTCAAGTATTAGGCGAGTTATTCGTGCTTTATTCTTTTCAGCCTTACGTAACCTTCCCCCTCCCACCATCTTCTACTCGTCAGTTTTTACATAGTGATAGGGAATGCATGGTGAGATGAGATCACAGCAGTTGGGGAATCTGTAGAGTTTACGCAGCGCCAGCGTTCTCCTCCATGTTTAAATTCTCTCTGGCGCCAGGTCGGAAGTTGTAGCAAGCATGGACACTCATATTTACAATATGGGCACTATGCCAGAGGTGTAGAAAAGTGTAATTTAAACTGAACAGTTATTAGAAGAAGCTGAAAACCTTGAGAGCGCGTAGGGTGTAGTAAAATTACGGAATAAATACCACAGGCTGACTTTACATTATTATTATTGTTGTTGTTATGCTCGACCCAGAATGCATAACCTTTCGATGTGTAAATTATATGCATATATATCATTAGCTCTGGGGGAAAAAAATATATACATATGAGCACAGAGGCATTCAGAGACCACCCCAACCCCCAAGATGCCTGTATAATTACCACCCCCAACATGTTACACTGATAATTACTATAATAAGAACGGTTGTCTGGATATTGTTGATCTCGCTGAGAGCCCCGTGGAATTAGTATGCAGATCGGATAGGAGTGAAAGGATTAAGATTCTGTAAGGTGCGTCGGAGCAGCTCCGTAGATTAAGGGTTGGCGATACGCTTGTGGGCGGCGTACTAGCCTTTATCTTATAGAGCCCAAACCATTCTTGTATTATTTTCGGAGCTAGACGTCGGATCTTTCCGCCTCACTTCGGCTCTTCTCGTCTATACGTCATGCCCTAAAGTGGAGATTGTAATCGAGTCTCGGAGTCTGAGCGGGGTCGTTTATTTTTCAATTTATTCGGTCCGATCGGACGTGTGGAGCCCGCAATAAATAAAGGGTTATTACCTTCTTTCCGGACAGCAATCATTTCTGACAGTTATTAATGATATTAGTGTATCGAATAATTGGATTATATATTTACTATAATACCGTATCTACTCCGAATTAAAAATAAAAATTAACTCTCCGCACACGGTGTTTTACTCTTGATGAAATTTGCATAGGACTTCAAATTTTCTGGGAACAAATTACGAAAAAAAATAGGCCCTAGAAACACTAATTCCAGTCTGCCATGAAGTTGCAGAATATAATCGAGGTAATATCCCACTGACCAATTGTGTTCCACTGTGGTCCGAGGAGAAAGGAGTAAAAGTACGTGACAGATAACGTCAGACGAAACTACTTTCAACGATGGATGACAGAAGTTAAATTAAATGATAACCTGTTCGCAGTTCGCGCAGCCCAGGGTTCACTACTTGGTTTCACGTTTCTGTCTGAGCTACAGGAGAGACTTGGACCATCTTTGGTTGACACACTGCTAGTATGCGATTTGTTTTCAAAATCTTCGGTCAATACATTTTCATAACTGTATCTTGCAAGGAGGAGTTCTTGCGACATCTTGGACCAATGTAGTGTCGTCTCTTTTCTTAAAATGTCTCGGTTACTGTGATATCCTCGGACCTGTTGATTGTTGCCACGTTTTACCCAAAAAGATCTAATTTGTATCAAAACATTGTGGTCAATGTTACCTGCCAATGGAGGAGGTACATGTTGAATTAATACACGGTCATCACTGCTCCTATAAATGTGCAAGTTACTGCGGTATCACCGATCAGTAAACATTCGTCACTTTTCCTGTCTTTGAGACAATTACTGAGAGTTAATGAGTCATTCTGGATCGATTTGTTTTTTCCGCTGTTCCTGCTAATAGGGAGAGTTACTGCGATATTCTGGATCAAATCACTGTCTTCGCTGTTCCTGCCAATGCGAGAGTTCCAGTGATATTTGGGATCTATTCACTGTCTTTACTGCTCCTGCCAATGCTATAGTTCCAGTGATATTTGGGATCTATTCACTGTCTTCACTGCTCCTGCCAATGCGATAGTTCCAGTGATATTTGGGATCTATTCACTGTCTTCACTGCTCCTGCCAATGCGATAGTTCCAGTGATATTTGGGATCTATTCACTGTCTTTACTGCTCCTGCCAATGCGATAGTTCCAGTGATATTTGGGATCTATTCACTGTCTTCATTGTTCCTGCCAATGCGAGAGGTCCAGTGATATTTGGGATCTATTCACTGTCTTCATTGTTCCTGCCAATGCGAGAGGTCCAGTGATATTTGGGATCTATTCACTGTCTTCATTGTTCCTGCCAATGCGAGAGGTCCAGTGATATTTGGGATCTATTCACTGTCTTCATTGTTCCTGCCAATGCGAGAGGTCCAGTGATATTTGGGATCTATTCACTGTCTTCATTGTTCCTGCCAATGCGATAGTTCCAGTGATATTTGGGATCTATTCACTGCTCCTGCCAATGCGAGAGGTCCAGTGATATTTGGGATCTATTCACTGTCTTCATTGTTCCTGCCTATGCGATAGTTCCAGTGATATTTGGGATCTATTCACTGTCTTCATTGTTCCTGCCTATGCGATAGTTCCAGTGATATTTGGGATCTATTCACTGTCTTCACTGTTCCTGCCAATGCGAGAGGTCCAGTGATATTTGGGATCTATTCACTGTCTTCATTGTTCCTGCCAATGCGAGAGGTCCAGTGATATTTGGGATCTGTTCACTGTCTTCACTGCTCCTGCCAATGCGAGAGGTCCAGTGATATTTGGGATCTATTCACTGTCTTTACTGCTCCTGCCAAAGCGATAGTTCCAGTGATATTCTGAATTAAATCCCTGCCTTCACCGTTCCTGTCACTGCAAGACTTCCAGTGATATTCTGAAGCAATTCACTGTTTTCACTATTCCTGTCAATGCGAGAGTTCCAGTTATATTCTGGAACAAATCCCCTCTTCACTGTTCCAACCAATGGCATGGTTACTGCGATATTCTGGATCAATCCACTGTCTTCAATGTTCCTGACAGTGGGAGAGCTACACCTGTATTCTGGATTAATTTTCTGTCGTCTATGTTCTTGCCATAGGTTACAAGTACCGCGATATCCATGCACATATCATCCATGCACTGTCGTCAATTTGCATGCCACTGCGAAATAACCCCTTCATGACATGAGACGTGAGCCACGCTGCAGTAAAAATATTTAATTCGATTAGACTCACTGATCCATACTTAGAAGATATTCGGACTCGTCTGAAACCAGTCAAGCAGAATAATCAATTGCTGAGGAATGGTCAATATAACATCCTTGCAACGATAATCCGAAATCCAGAAAGGAGATTCGAAGTGAAAAGTTCAGTCTCTTATTTTTGAAATCAGAGAGCCAATGCTAAAATTTTCAAATTTTAGAATAACTAGGATTCACCATCTTGAATTTGAATGAGTCCTCGGCACATATTATCAAATGATACATTAGAATTGTAAATTTCAAATTATAAAAATAAAGACGAATAAAAAAAAAAAAAGCTGCTCTCTAGTGAATTTGCATACATATTAAATATGTACATATTTTTTTACGAAGAAATAAAATATTATGCCATCGTGGCAGATTAAGATGCTTCCTCGGATATATAACCTTCAAAAATGGCGGGCAGGTTATTTGTTGGTGTTGATAAAACAAACATATTATAATAACCATTATTTGTCAACAAATAAGAATTTTTTATAAATGTATGATGAAGGGTCGACATTGAGGGTGACATCATTGTTACAGTTTCTCTGTGTTGACGAACAATATCGAGTATCCTATATGGTATTCAACATTATTCTTGGAAGGACATTGGCCAGTAACAAGAAAACAAATTGAACTATAACTTTTGGGTAAAAGAAAAAAAGTACTAATGTGTAATTGAATACGAAACAAAAAACAATTAGGAACCAAAAGATAGAAATAAACATGAAATTAAAAATATTAAGCTAATGAAGAAGGCCTTAAATGTATAAATAGGATTAAAAAAGTAAGGAATAAATTTGATAAAAGGAAAGATCAATAATATAAAATACTTTCTAGATACTGATTGAATCAGTGAATTAATCAAGAATTCCTTCTAAAAGTGTTCAAATATATTAAAATTAGCGGATAAATAATAAAAGAATATAAATTCGTTTACTGGGAACTTTTTTTATGAAGGACCGTCCATTTGCTTTACACAGTATCGGAAATCTCGTGTATAGGCTCATCCAAACTTTATATTCCCACGAGAAACCACATTTATTTCAACCCATCAACGACGGGTAACAAAGGTGGTAACATCATTCATAATATAAAGAAATGTTTTTATTTTTTAGGTCCTTCTATAAAGTAAAAGAAGCGTTGTAATGAGGAAAATTTTGAAATTTCAAAGTATTTTCCCATTTTGATAAGTTTGGCGTGACGTCTAACCGTATCTCCGTAAATACCTCGCAATGTGCGCTTGCATTAGAATAATGAAATCTCGTATTTAAGACTTTTGTACTACCTAGTTGTGATAGTCTCATTTTTTATCAAAATCCACTAAAAGGGAGGGGGGTTTAGAGGGAGTGAAAATAAAAATAAATAAATTCCTCCGTACCTGTTAGAGGCAACAAAAGTTTGTATAGAATTGTTTTTACTTGGAGTTTTAAGGATAGTTGGCAAAACTTGTGAAGAATTGGAGGTTATTTTTTCTCTCCAAGTTCACAATATTCTTCACTTCCAACAAAACTGCTGTGAAAGAATCATTTTTGTCAATAATGGAAAAGTTTATAAGTTCTGTTCTATGGCCGATGCATTGTAACTGAAATATTCTATCTAAGCATCAAAACATTTCGCTTATTCAAATTGCCACAAGTACGCGCATAAAACTTTTATCTTATTGTGTTGTAATCCTTCATTTATTGTAGCACTTATCAGAGGAGAGAAGGATGAAATCTAAAATTAAAAGAAAGAAAAAATGGTGAGGCGATCACGGCGATGGCGGGGGAGGCTTGCTGTTTCTTTGAGGGTTCGTGCTGATCGGCGAAGGAATCACTAATGAGTGCCGACTATAAGGAGAACAGATCCAGCGTTGGACATAGCCGCGAGTGGCGGGAAGTCAGGGAAAAAAACCCGGGAATGAACATATCAGCTGTGTACACCTGGTCTGGTCTAATGGTCGTGTCGGACACATTCGAAGAATCCACCACTGCCTATGGTGGAGTTTTTCATAGGATCACGCCGGAGAGGAAGAGAGAGAGAGAGAGAGAGAGAGAGAGAGAGAGAGAGAGAGAGAGAGAGAGAGAGAGAGAGAGATGGTGTGGATCAGGTCCATATCCAGAACTACCACCCACAGCTGTCTCCCCGAGGGGCTGAAACCTGTTGCATCGGTTCTCTGTCCGAATAGATTAGCTCTGCTTTGTAATGTAGAACCATAACCAGTAGTCGGCCGATTCCGCCACCCACCTCATCCTCAACAAGATGGCGACTTGTGCAACCATCCCATCCGCACAAAGAGATAAATTAATCTATTAAGGAAAAATATATGAGAGCTGCAACAGCTTCCAGATCTAGTTACTAACACACCTCTACAATATTGTCCTATCAACATAATAATTTATTTATTTATTGGAGCTTCGCAGCTTTGGCCATGTTGCTCTGAACAAAAGCTTCCTTAAAACTTAAAAACCAAAACAAAACTCAAATGAAAACTCAAATGAGTCCGTCACGCTGGGGCTGCGTAAACTAAGCAGATTTCCCACGTGAGGGTTTACAATAGAGACATTTCACGAGAGTCGAGCAGTTAACGAATGGCCGAACTAGCTTTTGACGGGAAAGTCACTCGTGCGTAAGCCGCCCAGATTTTATAAAAATGCAAATATCTCGGTTATACTATTCAAGATAGAGAATAAATGTATATAACAATATTTATCGTAAATTTCATTTGCAATAAGATTCAGATAAAATTTCAGATGCAATTTTTCGATCCGACGTATAGTAACGGAGATATTTCGAATTTTCGAAAATCCTCCAATCTAGACCCCCCCTCCCACCGGTCCGATTTCAGCCGTTAATGAACTTGATCTTTCTTTTTACATAAAACGACTAAATATCGAGTTTGGTAACGATCAAACAAAAATTGCGACTTCTAGAGTGGTCACAGACAAATATATATATTTATATATATATATATATATATATATATATATATATATATATATATACACAGTTTAGAACGGACCTCATTTTTTCATCCAGTAGGTAGGATCGATGGACATTTGAAGAAAAATTTCGAAAATTCCGCCATGAGTACAACCTCAATAGCTGATTTCCCTTAAGGGAAATCTGCTAACAATGCAAAAAAAAAATAACAAAATTAAACAAAAAAGAAATGGACCACAAAACAGAAAAGGTAAAAAAAAAAACAGATGAAGAACAAAAAACGCAAAAGGAACACAAACCAGAAAAGGAACACAAAACATAAAAGGATCACAAAACAGTCAGAAAACACGAAAAACAGAGATGATATCAAAACAGAAATGGGAAAGAAATAGAAACGCAACACAAAACAGAACTGGAAAGCAAAAAAAAATAAACTGAATGAAGCACAAAAACGGAACTGGAACTCAAAAAACGAAATAGAGCTCAAAATAAAGAATGGAAATAAAAAAAAATAAAAATGGAACACAACAGAGAACAAAATAAATGAACAAGGAAACAAATAAAGACAAAATTCAAAGCTAGGTACAAAACTCAAAATCGAAACTATTGACATTGGACAATAGGGAAATCATTAATAAAATATTTAAATATTCAATAAATAAATAAGTAAATCAATAATTGAAATAAAATTGGCTTATAAAATGAATAAAAGAAATTTAAAATTATTAAGGTTTTGATAAAATATAAGTTGTTACAGGTGACTATTTACATGAAACTCTGGACATCCCTACTAAACACTCGAGTAAGTGAAAACTCGAAAACCAAAAATTGAGGTTAAGAAAAGAAAGGTCTCGTTCCTTCCCAGTTATTTATTCTTCGCGACGGAGCGCTTGGAGGGCATACGCCCTTTCTTCATTGCTCTCTCTTCACAAGGATATTACTGAAACCAAGGATTCCCTGTGACTCCTGGACAAGGATTTTCTGTGTGAGTCAAACAACCTGAGATAATAATTCCTAGGCCATCCATTACCTCAAAAACGGATATAATAAGGGCATAGTGGATGGTGGGGGGAAAGATATATAATAGATATTGAAATCGATGTCTTCGGGTTGGACCATGTCTTCATGTGGCCGTCGTGAAGTCAAGTTGCTGGCCAAAGTTAGTCCATGCCGGAAAGAATCGAACGAGCTGTAATAACTATATTTAAATTCCAAAATCAACAGAAAGTATGACTATATATTCAGCAAATTTCGGAAGCCCGTCATTTCACCTAGAAAGAAGACAAAATTCATCTTGTAACAGAGCAGGAGAAATTATAGAAAGATACCCGGAATTGAAACCCCCACTCACGACCCTGAACAAAATAGAAAAAATCAGGTGGAAAAGGAAAATTGGGAATAAAAATAAGATTGTGATATTTGTCCAACCTAGTTTTAAGACCGAACACTGTGCATCGTATTTAAGAGTTTAAGTTGATGGCAGTGAGGTTGCTGAAAACTATTTTCCTTGACAAAAGTTGTTGAGACTGACACGCCTGTTTATTATATGTGAGTCGGGACGTTTGGACTTAATTTATAAATATTATTCATTTAATATAATAATAATAATATTCAGTATTATGTTATATAACTATTACAAAGATCTGGTGGCCTTAGACAGAAGGATAAATAACATAGAACAAAAGAGAATACAAATAAAGTTATGTTCAACTTAATGAAATGCAAAACTTCAACATTTAGAATTTTAGAAAAAGAAGATGCCACAACAAAAAAAATAAAACAAAATGATGGAGTATAATTAAAAAAAAAAAACTAAATTCTTCTATTAAAACTAAGTAAAATTAAAAATAATTAATCCACTCAAAGCTTCTATTCAAAAAGAACAAATGATCTTGTCCTAAAGGCCAATAATACAAATTTGACAATGAACAATTATCAATTGGCATAAGAAAAGACTGAAGCTGCTCTTCAGTTCTTGCTGGTGGTTCATTGTGTACAAGATAGCGTGCTCTCAATGAATCATAGAGTGGACATTCGAGGATAAAGTGATACAGGGTTTCTTGTTTATACTGGTTGCAGACTGCACTGATGTGCTGAGTGTTTATCTTGTAGGCAACGCCATTCAGGAAGAGACGAATCTCATCACTCGACGACAGTCTCAGCTGGATTAGGGCTCTCTTCTTCTCTAAAGACACATCAAACTGTAAATACTCTATATAATACCAAAAAATTATATATAGCTGATGAGACCGGAATAAATTATTTAATTTGACGTTTTTATTTTTGGCAATTTTTATATATTCAGAAACTACTATATTATACTACTACTATACTATACTCCACATATATTATATTATCCACCAAACTCCCCGACATACTTAAATCTTTCAACTCCTACCACCCACGCCTACAATTCACATACGAAGTTGAGACGGACAATAAACTCCCCTACCTCAACATTTTACTAATCAGACAACCTGACTCCACCATTATCACAGACTGGTACACAAAACTGACTTACTCAGGACGACTTCTAAATTTTAAAAATCTCATAAACCGAGTCCTCTCCAATACCCCATCCTCAATTTCATCCCCAAAATATAGAAAAACTATCAAAAATCCTCTCCAAAAACCAATATCCCCGAGCCTTGATAAACGACATCATTAAAAATTACCATAAAAAACCCAGAAACACATACACCGAGAATCACACTTCGACTCCCATTTTTCGCTCCATAACATACCAAAAACATGTCACTGAACAAATAAATAAAACCTTAAAAAACACATTTCCCTCAATTAACTTAGGGCTCACGACTAAATACAAACTCAAAGACCCTCTGCCCCTTGAACAAAACACCAACGTCATGTACAAAGTCCCCTGCTCGACACCTAACTGTAATGCGGTATACATAGGAGAGACCAAAAAACACCTCAAAAACAGACTATACCAACACAAACGCACTATTAATAAAGAAGAAATAGACAGTTCCGCCCTCGCAAAACACGCAATAGCAAACAACCACACTTTTGACTTTAACAACACATCCATACTTGATACACAAAAAAATCTCCACAACCACCTAATTTCTGAAACCATGCATATCAACATCGCCCCAACAGCATAAACTACAAAACTGACAAACAAAAAATATCCCCAACATATGCACATATTTTCAAAATACTACAGGCTCATTGACCTTCCCTTGGTTTTTCCCCAACCCCTTCCCATATACCTCCGTTTTTTCATTTTTTTCCCTCAGTCATAATGTAGTCTCCACTGTTTGCAGTTCGTGCTCTCTGCTCTTCCCCCATATAAAAAAACTGGTATGTACATTATCATATATTTTTTTAGATTTAGTACACTTCATTTCATGTTATGGTGTTTACACCCACCCCCACCCTACTTTGCTTTATATTCATTATAAATTACAACTCACGGCCATTGTACAATTAAAAGATAATAATATGCTCCGTTTATTTCATTATTGTATATTTATATTTTTCGTTTTCATTGTTCAGCTCTGAAGAAGGGAACCAACGGTTGCCCGAAACTGTCAGCAAATAAAAAATCCTCTAAAAGAAGAATTTAGAAAACTTTATTAGCCGAAACCCAACTATCACCTACTACTTTGAATTATACTTTTTATATTCAGAAAGTATCAAACACGCCGAACTGACGGTCTGAATTAACACCACGAAAAAGTAGAAATAAATATATGGAAATTAATTTTAAGGGATGAAAGATTGGGCAAAGCTTTCTAATATAAAATAAAAGAAGCTTTATAGAATACTTATTATGTACAACTCTATGAACAGCAATCAATCAAAATATTGACTAAAAATGTAAAAACCCTTGATAAACATTTAAATAAAACTGAAAGCGAAGAATATTAAGTATCTGAATATACAACAGTGAGTGAATTGAGCATTCCTCAGGGGAGAATATGATTATTAGATATTCAGCTAGAATATCATTCAGCCAAATGCCACTTTCATTTTTATTTTTTTTAAATAAAAATAGTTGTATTAACGGTAAATGTGGGATTTGCATAAAACTGGCTTCCTGCCGACTTGTAAATATTGCATTAAATGAAATATTAAATAATACTTCGATTTTTTTTTATCACAGACCTAAAATACAGCTTCTGTCCTGCCATTCTTTTAGCCGATTTCTCCTAAAGGAAATCAGCTATTGGGGTCGTACTCATGACGCGATTTCCGTAATTTTTCTTCAAATGTCCATCGATCCTACCCAGGCGATGACGAAAATGAGGTCCGTTCATGACTGTATATATATATATATATATATATATATATATGTCTAGAGGTCGCAATTTTTGTCTTAACGTATCCAAACTTGATATATAATCGTTTCATACAAAAAGAAAGATCAAGTTCGTAAACGACTGAAATCGGACCAGGGGGAGTGGGGGGGGGAGGTTAAAGAGGGAGAATTTCTAAAATTCTTAATAACTCCGTTATTATGCATCGGATCGAAAAATTGTGTATAACCAATCTTATTGCAAATGTAATGTTCTATAAATTTTGGTAAGTACATGTTTTCATTATTTTGGTTGTTAACTGAGATATTAGCATTTTTTAGTCCTCAGTCAAGCCCCACTCCTACTCATCTCATATTAACAATATTCCATTATGTTATGAAGCACTTTAATTTGAAGCCAAAATACTAAATATTGTTCTCATTGAACTTTCACTTTTTGAGATAAATGCAAATATGTGACGCACGTGGGAAATCTGCTTAGTTTACGCAGCCCCTGCGTGACGTACTTCTGTTGTATACGTGAAGAGGAATATTTCCGAAATATTTATTAGAACTCTTAGAAACCAAGCTTTATGTACAACCAAATTAGGAAAATCAGTCACGCAGGGTCTGCGTAAACTAAACAGACTTCCTGAGTGCTGCTATAACATACTACTGATCTCATTCTATTTTAGCAGATTTCCCTCGAGGGATATCAACTATTTCTAAAATCCGATGAGCTGCAACAGCACAGAATGAATGTTCGAAAGTAAGAAATTATTTGATAGTCTTGCTCAGCGGGCAGGAATGAAATCTTCATATACATTCCTTGGTATTCCAAAATTCAGGAATAGTTTTGAGCAAAACGCACTAAACTCATTTTCAGAAAAAAAAATATTGAATGATGCAAAGATTTTATTTCCTACCAAAGCTGCCTGTTCTGTCCTACTGAGGTTGATGAAGCAATTTTCATGGGTGATAACTATTAAATAAAAACAAAAGTCCGTCACGCAGATTCCGTTAACTAAGCAGATGCCCGACGTGAGTTAAGTTTTCTTCATTTATCTCAAAACGCAAAAGTCCAATGAGAACAATATTTGGTATTTAGACCTCAAATAAAGTGCATCATAACATAATAGCATATTGTTAATATGAGATGAATAGGAGTGGGGGTTTACTAAAAACCAAAAACTAAAATATGAAAATATCTCAGTTAATAATGAAAATAGTGAACAAATGTACATAAGAACATTTATAGGACATTACATTTGCAATAAGATTGGCTCTATACAAGATTCCGATGCAACGCATAGTAACGGAGATATTAAGAATATTCGATATTATCCCCCCTCTCAACCCCCCCCCGGTTCGATTTCAGCCTTTAACGAACACGATCTTTCTTTTTATTAAAACTATTGTATATCAAGTTTGGTAACGATAAAACCAAAATCGCGACCGCTAGAGTGGTAACGTACACACATATATAGATCTCTCTCACATTACAAAACATTAAGGAATAGTGAGTACATTTTTCATCAATGAAATAAGATACTAAGCATGTTTTTTGAATAATTTATAGGATCTTTTTCCTCTCAACTTGGTCACCTTTAGTCCTTTGCTCGCGAAGTAATATATAATCTACTTAAAGTGCTAAGTTGAAATATCATTTTTAGCCATATATCTTAAGCGATAAGTTACTTTGATGACCAACAGGTTGTTCTTTCCATGCTATCTCCCTTCAAAACGTGCTTATCACTCACCTTCTCTCTCTCTCTCTCTCTCTCTCTCTCTCTCTCTATATATATATATATATATATATATATATATATATATATATATATATATGTGTGTGTGTGTATAATTTTGAACGGAACTCATTTTCGTCATCACTAGGTAGGACCCATGGGTAATTGAAGAAAAATTTCGAAAATCGCGTCATGAGTACGACCACTGAGGTGAAGCTGTTTTCCCTTCAGGGAAATTTTCTAATACGAAGATTTGTATATTCAGAACACTTGTATTGTGGCTCCTCATTTTAACCCTCGGTCGGGCGCGTCAAGAATATTCCGCCTTCGGACGCGTGTATCTCAGAGATCATCCTCAACCGTTTTTACGGAAATACAGTTTTTTTAATATATATTTTGCACTAAAATGTTCAGTGTGTGATTAGAAACCATAACAGAGGAAGTATTTGTTTGAAAGAAGTAAATAATTTTCAAAATTGACAAGTATTATAGTCAAAAAATCTTAGTAAATAAAATAATCAAGTTGCTTATTGATTCATTATTTAAAACCTTGGACGATAAATTTTAAAATATAATTAAAAAATACAAATATGGACATGTCTTAATTATACATAATTCATTTCAGTTTGTGAACAATATAGACAAATTATCTAAATATGCCTTCTTTCAAAAATAAGTAGCACGAAATCACTTTTAGATAAGACTTATTATAAATCATCTAAATTTTAATGTACCAATCCTTTTAAAAATAGCAGTTTAATTATTATTTCTTTTGCAGAGCTGCATTACAATTGGGACAAAGCATGGAACTATGTTGTAAACAAATTTTGTTTTTGCAAATCTCACAAGAGTAATTAGTAAACCTACATTTCTTGTCAATTTTGCTTGGTTCACATCATTTTCTTTTGTTCGATGTAGCGGAGGGACTTTTTTTATGCTGTTCTGTGCTTGAGTTCAATGTATGATCCAATGAGCCTCTGTACTCGTCAAGTTTCGTCCTTAGTTCGGTTGGTAAACGTCTACTGTTGTCACTGCGTCGTACAATATTTTCTTGTACAAATTCTTTTGAAAGCTCATTTATGAGCAAAATAATAGAAAAATAGGTTTATATGATTCCATTTAATAAAGAGAAACTTAATTGATGTATATATTTATGAAATACAGATTTCAAAAAAACTTACGAGATCGGGCGCGTGGTATCTAGGAGATTAAACTGAATGACAGGTGAAACACAGGACTCCATAGAACACAGTGACACAACTGACCATGAGGGGGGTGGGGTCCTATATACCACATAACTCGGAGCACTACACCACCACTCTCTGCTAGGAGGAGTGGCAAATATTTCTCTAGAAACTGTTTATCTGAGAGATCACGCTCCCGACGAAGGGTTAAAAACGCTTTCCGGAATTTCCATTCCCATTCTCTAAAAATGTTGTTATAAATACATGTTATTCTTGTAACATTCGTAGTTTTATTGACTGATTTTATATCCTTGACCAATTACGTACATTTTTTAAAATACTTTTAGACTCCTTATTTATCGTGCTCTATTGTTTGTTACTCAGAGGTTGGTAATTTAAAGTCCCGAACGCGCTAAGCGTTTTTCAAAATAAAATTCTGAGGAGCCAAAAAACAATGTTATGAATAACCTGAAAATACGAAGAATTGTAATTTTGCCATCTATGCAAAAGTCTGGCAGTTTAATTGGTTTGAACGAGAGAAAGAAAGAGATAAAATGAGGAAAAGAGAGACGAGTGTGTGTGTGTGTGTGTGAGAGAGAGAGCGATAGATATGAGGCGAAGATACGCCCAGATGTAAGCCCATAGGGCGCGAGGCCGAGTTCCCAGGGCTTTTGGATGCAGATGAAAAATGGCCGGTAATTTATTCATTAGATTTCTTAGCCCGTATTAACATAATGGAGCTCCGTGGCCCGCTGGAGAATTTTCGCGGTCCGGCTCACTCACTTCCAGAAATTGGGAAGCACCTTCTCTGTTCCCAGGGAGTCGAGTCGCTCAACATGTCCGAACTGAGAATGGGTTTCCAGCAAGTCGCGAGGACTAAGGATCATATACGACAGATGGAGGACGTAGCGATCTGCATGCGTATTGAAAAATCTGTCAGGATTTTTTCTACTTTAGGTACACCAGTTACCCTAGCCAAATTTCCTTTTAGAGAAATAAGCTATTCAGGTCGTACTCATGACCCGATTTTCGAAAATTTTCTTCAAATGTCCATCGATCCTACCCAGGTGATGACTAAAATATGGTCCGTTCAAAATCATAATGAGGTCCGGTTACAATTTTTGTTTGATATTTACTGAACTCGATATTTAGTCATTTTATGTAAAGAGAAAAACAAGTTCGTTAAAGAAGAAATCGGACAAGTGGAAAAAGGACTTTAGTTGGGATATTTCGAAAATCTGAAATATTTCCATTACTATACTTCGAATTCAAAAATTGTATACATCCAATATTATTGCAAATTAAATGTTCTATAAATATTGTTTAACATTTATTCTCTATTTTGAATATTAAACAAAATATTTTGCAATTTTCAGTTTTCAGCCTTCAGCCAACCCCCACTTCCACTAAAGTTATTTAAACAATACTATATTATATAATACACCACATTATTCGAAGCTTAAACCCTAAATGTTGTTTTCAAGAGACCTTTATTAAACGAGATTCGTGCAAATATGTTCTGCTGACCCCCCCCCCCTCCCCTTTTAAATTCTTTGGACTACTAAAATTGTTTGATTGGGATAAAATTATTCTGATTCATTATAAATTACAGTACTAGATATAGGAAAATTTTATCAATAAAAGTAATATTTTATATTCTGATATATTTCAGTATTTGTTTTTCTTTCCAGTAGAGGTTGGTCCGCTTCCCGTAGGGAGTTTGTAAAAATTGACTGAAAGACCGTCTATATTTATTCACTTAATATTCAGGGTTTTTTTTGTGTGTGTTTTTGTAGCAGTATGTAAAATTATTTATTGTTAAGCTTCACGAGTAAAATCTGCTTAGCTTATACAGCCCTTGCGAGGCGGACTTTTTCTAGTAATATGATCCACTTGTTACGGTAAAAGTTATTATTCTTCCATATGATTTGTATATTACCTCCTATGAGTTATTACGGAATGAAGGTTATGCGGAAATAATACTTAGTAATCATGAATTTAATACAGCTCACTGGTATTCTAAAATCGGAAGAAACGGCATTTAAGCACAAATACGGAATATTACACGGAATAAAGAAATGCAGAAGAGGACACTTAATGAATGTATATTTTTACAAAAAAAGTCCACCAAAATATCGGTGTAATAGACAAAGTTGCCTTGAAGTAGTGGGAGGCTGAAGCAGAACATGGTTTAATCATTGAAGATTATCGAATCCACCCAAATGAAATTTTGTTATGCACACTTCTATAGGAGCTTAACTGTTTGTTTGTTATGCTAAATAAAGGTTAAAGGTTAGTTTTGAAGAGTTGACTTTAATTTTACATGACAAACCTAGAGGTGCGAGTTCGATTCCCGCCTGGGAAAGGAATTTATTTAGTGACGGAATTCATTAAATAAAATCCAGAGTGCCACACTGGCTAGAAAGGGTGGTAACCTGTAGATAACCCGTCCCGATTAGCCTTAGTTGCAAAAAGTGGGCGGTGATAAATAATAACAATAAAATAAAGGTCATTTATAATTTGAATTTTGTTTTTGAAATAAACAATATATGTTATACAATGACAATAATATAGTATTAAAATAATTCACTGATCTTCATCCAAAGTAATTGGCGTACCTAACGTAGAAAAGAAGAAAAAATGTAATGCAATCGCAGATTTGTTAGAGGCGTTTAATACTCGATTTAAAACAAATCAGCATATTATTATTTTTTATTAGGAACTTCAGATCATCTAAATACCTCTAGAAGCCGTTAAGGTTCCTTTGTAAAATCATATATTTAGGAGAGGAATATTTACTATGTAGTGTTGATGAAGCTATCGTGAAAGTACGCCAACTAGTAGGACAGAAGCCTTTAGAAGTAGTTTTCCTTTTGAAGTTAATGTATATAGATTAATTAACTGTATTTAACATTATTGGTAAAATTTTCATTATTTTTAGGTTCGGGAGTTGTACTACTAAAGAAAAAGGGAATTTATTTGGTTTTGAATCTTTTATATATTGAATAATTTTCATGGAGTTTAAAGCCAGATGTTGGTCTTCTAATGCCCATCAATCCAAATTCAGAGATAACAAAAATGAGATGAGAGTCTTAAAAGCTACATATATGCCAAATGTCGACAACAGTTTTAAAGAAAAGCATAAGAATCATAAACAATCATTTGTACAAAATAAAATAAACCTCAACATAAGCTGTTCTCTAAAACAAGTCACTTGCCAGCTCAAAATTTAACTAAATCAAATTCAATTCTCCAAAAATAAAATGTTTGTATATATGAAACATTTAAAAGCAATAACTTTTTAATTCACCTATATACCCTGGTGGGCTGATTAGGAGGCTCACCCGACCCAAACAGGGTAAAAAATGGGAGCAGC
>CM032232.1:135817500-135867500 GCA_019009955.1 Riptortus pedestris
CGCAATTTTTGTTTGATCGTTACGAAACTCGATATTTAACCGTTTTATGTAAATTGACAGATCAAGTTCGTTAATGGCTGAAATCGGATTAGAGAGAGGGGGATGATGATTCGAAAGTTTCCCGGCAAAATCAAGTTCGGCCGTTTTCGTAACTGTTTGGCTCTCGAGAAATTTCTCTATTGTATAACTTCACGTGGGAAATCTGCTTAGTTTACGCAGCCCCTACGTGACTGACGGACTTTTTTTACATAGAAATAGGCTATATGTGGTGAGATGAGATCTCAAGAGTGTAATACCAGCACGTTGGATATCTGCAGGCCTGACTTTTAATTGTCAGAAGAATATTATCCGGTAAAACTGTTTCCAGGAAACTAAGAATAAAAAAGAGAATAATAATACATACGGTGTTTATAACCATGCTGATCTGTGTATATAAATGAATTCATAGCTAATGGCTCTTCCATATTAATATATATCCAATATATAAATATATATATATATATATATAATGTGAAGGGTCGAGGGAGCTCTAACAGGTGTTATGTGCGTGCTTATCCTTGACACGAGGCCAGGGCTGTCTACATCAATCAGGGTGTCAGGATGGGATTCCTTGACAAGTCATCCCGACCTATCTCATCCCCCTTCTTGTCTAAGTCATTTCTTCAAATAGCTCACTGTCTAATCTCTTTGGAGACAATATAATAAACTCTTTGGCTTCCAAGCACGGCTCGATGAAAGTTGATGTACTGTCTTTTTTAAGTTTTTTTATTTTAAACTCCGATGTCCCTTATATATGAGTATAATTTTGTTTGTTAAATCATTTTTATAACAGGAATAGCGGTTTGGTAGATAAACCATCCAAAATCTATAATAAAATCGATTTTACTATTTAGCACTATTAAATATAAAACTGAAAATAACATTCGATTCTTAAACAATTAGCTTTCCCTCAACCTGGCAATTCCTATTGCAAAAGATAACCACGTGTATGCTATAAACATACAGTAATAAGATATGCTGCAAAAAAGCAAAAAAAAAAAAAAGGTCAATAAAACCTTATTGGGCAATGAGTTATTAACCAATTTTAAAAAAAAATATTCCACTATTATATGCCTAAAACAAATATTTAAAAATTCTAGATAATAAAACGCATTACATACGTACAAGCTGACAGCAAGAAGATAAGCTGTTTTCTTTCCCGTCCATTTTATTTACACGTTTCGATTGAGGGAAATCATCTGTTGAGGGTTGTACTCATCAAGCGATTTCCGAAAAATGTCTTCAAATGATCATCAAAATAAAAAATTCCAACCTCCACGTTCTAAATGAGGTTAAGAGAAACCAATAGTCTTATCAAGGCCATGGAAAAATTAGAGTGAAACTACTTGGGCAGATCTCCCCAATTCTGAAAATTCTGTTTTGAGACATCTTAAGGGGATCGGTGGGCATCGACATTTGTAGAGAGGAGTTTCAGTTTCTGAAATAACACAATGGTTACAACTACAAGGCGTAGCCTTTAGATCATGATGGTGATGTATATACATACATGTATATATATATATATATATATATATATATATATATATATATATATACATGTATGTATATACATGTATATATATATATGTACACTAGCTCAGATACCCGGCTTCGCCCGGGAATTGATTAGAGGCTGAATGGTGATGGTATTTTTTTGTCAAGGCTTTACTTTGCACAATATTTTGACATTTACCCGTCCCAGTGTTTAAGGTTAATACCCGATGTTGGCATTTGTTAATAATAAAATTAATTTTTTATGTAAGTCTTCACTGTCTTCCAAATTGTCATATTTCCCGTCTCCTGTGCATTATGCATAGATTTCAGTTATTAAGGACAAAATATTAACATAGATTTGAATTAATTTTTCCAGGTCAGGTACCTCATAGTTCAAATTGAAATGAATTGTTGAGCATATCAATATTTCTACGCAAATTACTTGCTCCAAACATTGTTCCTGGAGAAATGTATAAAACAAAAGTTAATCTAAATAACAAAGTAAACAACTTTTGTTATGTGCATGTTTGTCCAAAAACAAATAGACAATGAAATATCGCGAATTTTTATTTCAGGCCTCCCTTATAACCCCCACTCCCTTTGTAACCTAAAAAGTTTAATATAGCTTATAATCATGGAAGAATTAATGCTAATTGACATACCGAGTTTTTTTAAGTTCGGTTTAATAGTTGGCGCCCAATAAAATAGTTGATTCCCGCTTTAGTTTATAGTGTATATCTCGTTTATACTTTGTTAAAAGACAAAAATGAATATCACAATGAAAGTTACTTTAAATAATAAAATAAACAACTTTTATTATGTTCATATTTGCCGAAAAACGGTAAAGAAATCGAAATACCGATATTTTTCAATTCAGGCCTCCCTTACAACCCCATCTCCTTCCCATCCCTAGAAATGTTGGTATGGCTTGTTATAATGAAAGCGTTAGTGCTAATACACATAGCGAGTTTTATTTATTTCGGTCAGGTCTTTTGTCCCATATAAAATTGTTCACTTCCGCTATAGGTTTTAGCGTATATCCTGTTTATAATTTGGTATACGAAAAAAGTGTATATGACAAAAGCTACTCTAAATAACAAAGTAAACAACTTTTCTTATGCACATATTTGCCGAAAAACCAATAGGAATCGAAATATCGCTATTTTTAATTTCAGGCTTCCCTTATAACCCCCACTTTTGTTCGTCTGAGAGGATATCAATATAGCCTAAAGTCTAAGTTGGGTTAATAGTAATATACATACCAAGTTAACAACAAAGGTAACAAACAAATAAACAAACAAACAAACACACACGAAAGAAACAAAATGCAGTTATGGTGTCTATGACATGTGAAACGAAAAGTTATCGTGAAAATTCGCGAAAAAAATCAATGTACAGACAGAGGTTACAATTATATATATATATATATATATATATATATATATATAAAATTGTAACCTCTGTCTTTACATTGATTTTTTTCGCGAAATTTAACGATAAGTTTTCGTTTCACATGTCATAGACACCATAACTGCATTTTGTTTCTTTCGTGTCTGTTTGTTTGTTTGTTACCTTTTCACGCATAAACGGCTGAACCGAATTTTATGAAACTTGGTATGTATATTACTACTAACCCAACTTAGACTTTAGGCTATATTAATATTCTCTGAGATGAACAGGAGTGGGGGTTATAAGGGAGGCCTGAAATTAAAAATAGCGATATTTCGTTTCCTATTTCATTTCTGACAATTATGCACATAACAAAAGTTGTTTATTTTGTTGTTTCGAGTAACTTTTGTTATATACATTTTTGTCGTATGCCTAAGTATAAATGATTTATGCGTTAAAAACTACTAATTCAAATCTATGCACAATGCACAGGAAGCGGGAAATATGACAATATGGAGGACAGTGAAGTCTTACATAAACAAATAATTGTATTATTAACAAATCCAAAGAAACGACGGGTATTTACTCTAAACACTGGGACGGGTAAATGTCAAAACATTGTGTAAAGTAAAGCCTTGCCAAAAAAAATACCATCACCATTCAGCCTCAAATGAATTCCCGAGCGAAGCCGGGTATCTGAGCTAGTATATATATATATATATATATATATATATATATATATACTACGCTAAGGTGCCCGGCTTTGCTCGTGTAAGCATTGGTAAATGAATAATGATTCTATTGTTAAGGCGAAATGGCAATATGTACATTTACACTCCCGATCTCGGGGTAATGTTTTTCCGCAAAGGGCGGGTAATAGAATAAATGAAAATGAGTACCTAATCAAACCCTCACCACTCGACACACCATGCACAATTCAAATCCTAATCATGGATATCATTTATTATATTTAAACATCATCGATAAATTATATTTTTCCTTCAACCAATTCAAAAACCCATTTGAGCACACTGTTTAAGCATAGTTATATGCACTACATTATATACGTAATAGTATATGTGAGTAGAAAGTAATTTCAATAATAACTTCATTTCACAGGAAATAAGTGAACACAGCCTCCATGCAACTTTTACTCCCGCAAGAGGGTCACAGAACTTTTTTACTTACATTATTTACTCAAAATATTATAGGATTCGCATGTTTTAGAAGTTGATATACCTGGTGGAAATAAATAACAGTGGTAGTATAAAATAATTGAATTTATATTGAAAACTCCAGTAACCAGAATAACACTTTGAGATTGAAAAAAAAGACATTGAACTTATATGCTTAATGTATTCTGTCATAATGGCTTCTAGACCTTTCTTTGGACAGGAACCTTCTATGCCTAGACACTTCTACAATCATTTAAAAGGGACTCTCACAGTTCCCCGCTGTTCAGTTGACGCTCGACGGTCTTCGAGGGATGTTCAGCGCTACAGCCCGCAGATTGGCAGAGCGAGAGAGAGAGAGAGATAGATAGATAGATGCATTTATTGTCATAGGACCAATGGTCCTCTCTTACAGACAATATGTTTACTATAAACTGGTTACTACTACTATAAACCAAACTAAACTACTTATATATTAAATTAAAACTTATCCAAAAAACATAAAGATACTATATCATACTATATATTATAAAACTAATGTACAAACATAAAACTAAAAATACAAATAAAACTAATGTACAAACATGAAACTAAATATACAAATAAAACTAATGTACGAACAGAAACTAAAAATATAAATAAATCAAATATACGAATGTCATTATGGTGAACTATGCTACATGTCATATCCCCATCTCGGTAGAGAGAGAGAGAGAGAGAGAGAGAGAGAGAGAGAGAGAGAGAGAGAGAGAGAGAGAGCCGCGTGTTTGATCTAATTAGGGCCAATCTAAGTAGGGCTTCCAGGAACTTCTGGACCTTTCCTGTGTCTAGCCCCTTCTACAGGCATACATAAGAGACCCTGCGAGTACCTCAGTTCAGTTGATGCTCAACGGTCTTCGAGGGATGTTCAGCGCTACAGTGCGACTTAGTGCAGTGCGGTAAAGTGTTGTGCCGTGAAGAACAGTGTTGTGCCGTGACTGTAAGTAACAGTTTAGTGCCGTGTTTAAGACAGTGCAGTGCCGCGAAGTAAAGGACAGTGCAGTGCCGTCTTTATGTGAATTTCAGTGACCGTGAGTGAATTATTAGGACTGTGAAACCTGAAGAACAGTGACTCTATCAGTGTAATACTGTGAGTAGTAATAGTTAATCAAGAGTATTGTGCATTGTGAAATAAGTTGTGCAGTGATAAACTGTGAAACTTGTGTGTGTTTCATTTTGCAATCCAAAAGAACTCTTATAAACAACGTTTATTACTGGTTTTGTAATAAAAACGTAACCTCTTGCAGTAGCGTAGACAATGTCATTTACTGTTTACTTGATATGGTAATTATTAGTGGTAAATAATTTTGAGAAAATCCTGGGATTACCTGAAAATTTTTGTATAGAATACTCATAGATACCTGATTTGTCTTTTTTCTCTAAATCTCGTGACAATAGCTGACTTCTTAGATTAAAAAGAATCTCCTATAAGTTTCTCTTTAGTGATAATAGGTCCTGATTTAACAATAAATTTTTGAAATTTAGAGATAAATAATTGCTTTAATTGAGTTACCCAGTTAAATTTAACATTATTAGACTACAGTTAATTGATTTATGATTACATGTTATGCAGTTACTACAATTATAGCAAGTTCATGTTTTGTTTCAAAAATAACATTGTTTTGTAAATTTATATAAGGGAGAAAAGTCATTATTTTTGACTCCTTAAAGAACTGCGATTGTAATCAAATTACATACAGACAAACGAAGACACATTATGACTCAATTACATTCCCTTATTCGATGGTCACGTCAAATCCATGTTCCTCTGAGCGGCACAGCATAGCATTCATATTGTGCAGCTTCTGAGCTAGTAGTGGAGTGACAACTCCCACGCTGCTACCTAGTCTAGAGATGATCTAATATCTCTGCGCTGATTGAGCAGGGTGGCCATTTGCATACTATGAACCAGGGTGTCAGGGACGAGGAAATACACCCACGTTGACAGCTGGAGACTTGCCACATCTCATGACTCAGAAGGCAGAGCTGTGTGTTTCTGCTCGGGGATGTGTGTGTGTGTGTGTGTGTGTGGTCATTTGTTGTGGCTGTCAACGATTTCTCACCGCGAGATTCTATCTGTTCCAGATACAGATACATATACCATGCCTTGTATCCTGCTCAATGGACAATAGGTCTTAAACAGCCGATTTATTGCCGGTTGAGCTTCCCATTTTACGCCCTGAAGAAAATATTGTTTTTCCTCGGCACTATGCTTGTACAATTACTGTAAATACATAATTAATAACACCAGGAATGCAGAAAACAAACGTTCTAACATTGAAATTCCCATCCGCCAAGGGAGAAACTGGGTTCTCCACTGAGCACTAGCGGAGTAGCGGGTGTCTTTTTGTGAATTGGCTTAGACCATTCTTAATCGCTTCTACACGTAAGTTGGCCGTAGTGATAAGACAACTGGTCTCTCGGCTATAATGAGGTCCGTCAATCTTCTGTGGACGAAATAACTCCACGTCCTCCTTGGTTAACGGGGGTTGTAGGCCTCATGCTGCAGCATATTAGTTAGAAATCTTCAACGCAAACAGAAATGTCTAAGGCAATGTGGCCAAGGATCCAGCTCAATTAACATGAAACATTAGTAAATTTGCTAATTCTTTATCCAAGTAAGCTCATAACTGTTTCAGAATGCTGAATATGTAACGCCCTCTCTTCATTGACGCATTCATTTGTATTACCTTGTACGAAGTAAAGGAAGTATTGTAATCGAGAAGTAATGGGAATAACACGTTTTTCATAGTTTTGGCGTGACGGATAAATCATAAACGTGTAGCCTTAAAATGCTGAAATCACATATTTAGAGCTTTTATTAACCATTTTTGTTTATCATACAGAACCCCATCATTTTTTTGTTTATCATAAACAACGCCCTGCAACATTTTTTGACCCTTTGCATTGGAACGGAAAAGCTAATTTTCAAATAAAATCATACTATAATTATTTATTAACGTCCAATTTTTGCAACTCAGGATAATTGGGACGGGTTATCTACAGATTACCACCCTTTTCTACCCAGGGTGGGATTTTAGGATGTTATTTAATGAATTTCGTCACTAAATAATTTCCTTTGCCCAAGGCGAGAATCGAACTCGCCACACTAGGTTTTCCATGTGAGATAAAGGTCAACGCTTTAACTCGCATGGCTTACCTGAGCCCCCAAAATCATATTAAATGAAATGCAAATAAATATTTTCTTTATTTAATTTAACGGAAGTACAAGGAGGGAACGGTTTTGTGCTAGCATAGAATAATTTTTTTTTTCTGACACATAAAATCTAAGAACATACATCTTCCGTTAGCTACACCCAATTTTATCTTGATGTCACAGTCTATTTAATGAATGTTTTATAGTTTCTTCTTTTTTTATTGCTTTTTGTAATTATACTGAATTTTCTAATTATTAATAATTATTTTTTTTAAAATGGGTTTTTATGTATTGACAGTTAACAAGGAGTACAGTTGTTCAATATTGACTTCCGTCATAAGCCATATTTTAGTCTATTAAGCGTATATCAGTGAAGTACTGGATAACACTGTAACACCAATTAAATTCCAGCTTTTAGTAACTACCACTACCAACCACTTCCGTTTTAGTTATCGCACGTTAACAATAAACCGATATATTATTACATTTATTACAAAAATAACAATTCAGTTCTTTTGGATTGCAAAATTAAATACACAAGCTTAAGCGTTTTTATCACTATACAATTTATTTGATGATCACTACATACTTTCACGCACGTGGTAAATTATTCATTACTACTAATCACAATATGTACCATTAACTACAAGTCCTTATTACACAGTACAAGTCACGATCACTCGAATCACTGATGTTCGCAAAGAAAACTGCACTGCACTGATGTTCACGAAAAACTGCACTGAATTGATGTACACTTAAAACTGCTCTGAACGCACTTATGTTCAATTAAGAAAACCGAAAAACCCCTCTCCCAGGTAAGTTGGCCGACTTTTATAAAGTTAGGCGCGTGCTCAAGAAGACTCGAGGCGCCAACTCGGCTGCTGATTGGTCACCTAGAAGGTTCTAGATTCCCACCCAAGATTCCTCACTTCTACTCAACGGATTATTATTTTGAAATAAAGAATATATGGTGAGATGATATCTGTAGAATTTCATACAAGCACTTGGGAAATCTGCTTAGTTCACGCAGTCCTTACGAGACGGAATTTTTATATTTTAGCAGATTTCCCATAAAGGAAATCAGCTATTGAGGTCGTACTCATGACGCCAGTTTCGAAAAATTTCTTCAAATGTCCATCAATCCTACCCAGGAGATGACGAAAATGAGGACCGTTCAAAATTATATATATATATATATATATATATATATATATATATATATATATATTTGTCTGTTAACGCTCTAGCGGTCGCAATTTTCGTTTGATCGTTACCAAACTCAATATTTAAACGGAAGGATCAAAAAGGTCAAACACCTCCACTCTTCATACTTCTTTATTACAGGCAAAGTACTTTCGGGGCGAACCGTCCCATCATCAGTGCTCTAGAGTTGGTCCCTATTGAGCCGACATCAATATTTAACCGTTTTATATAAAAAGACAGATCAAGTTAGAGGGGGGATTTTCGAAAATTCAAAATATCTTTGTTACTATGCATCGGATCGAAAAATTGTATAGAACCAATCTTATTGCAAATTAAATGTACCATAAATAATGTTATATACATTTATTCTGTAACTTGGATATTAACCGAGATATTTGCATTTTTCTGTTTTCAGCTTCTGAGATGTGATCGGCTAACTTCGAGCCTAGTCGTGAGTTTCCGTCAAGAGCTAGTTCGGGCCGTTCCTGTAACTGTTTGACTCTCTATTCTGAAATTTCTCTATTGTAAAACTTCACGTGGGAAATCTGCTCAGTTTACGCAGCCCCTGCGTGACGGAGTTTTTTCTTTTGTGTTTAGAAGGCCTTTGAATCAATTCTTTCCCCATATCAGATGTGGGGTATTATTTAAACCGCGGCAACTCAGATAATCATGCGTGAAGGCTAGATGATAAAAAGTTTATGGGTTGATAGTGGCATATCATTACTGATAGTACATCCACTATCAATTTACACCTACGGACCAATTTCCTCAGTTACAAAGACTTTACAGATTGTCCTGTCGTGAAATCCCCTGAAACATCCCCTCTCCCTTTCCTCACCCGTGACGAATTTGATTGATTGGACGGACGTAACACAATACACTCAACTGGAACCCAGAATTAGACGTTCGTCCCACCATTGTAATCCAATGGGAAATGATTGCGAAAACGACAATGGGTTTAAACATGAATGTGTAAAACCAACAGGGAGTGCGTGGCGCGTGGGCGAAGGCAATCACAATACCTTTCATGGGGCCCATTCATAAATCCAGCAGTAATATTCATTCACGTTTCAAGTCATTCACAGCCTACGGATCGGCGATATTTACTAGTCTATCAATAGCTGAATCAAACGGTGGGAAAAAATCGATTTCCATTAAATGAGTCAACTGTGCGGTTTTGAAAGGAAGAGATATTGCTATCTCAGGTGAAATCATGAATCACACTCCACAAATTATGAAATAAGCATCTTTTTATGAATATAGAATATAATAGAATAATGATTTATTTGTCTTACAAAGTGCAATATTTTTAAACAAAATAATAAGAATAATACATATATGTTTATAATACAATATATTTCTATGTACATGAATTTTGTATGTTTAAGTATTTAGTGAAGAGCTGATATGAGAAATAACATCCCTTCTTTTCGTGTTTCTTCCTGCGCACTCTCAGTAATCTCTGATACACTTAGTGGTATTGCTTCGTGAATGTACTTGCAGATATTATTTAGTTGGTTCAGAGATGTGATCTGCAGGATGCAACGCTTCCTTGTGATGAGATGTTGAACTCTCAATGTTAATCACAGCTTGGTATCGTGGACATACCATCTAGCGTACATTAAGTGTTATAGGGTATCATAGTCCTCATGGCATACTTTGCATACAGCTGTCGTATCGATGACGTGTAATTATTTATTACATATATTATCACATTGCCCCTTCCTAGTTTTAGTTGGCTGATCATTATTATTTTCTCAATATTAATTCTGTATTGTAAGTATTTATTAGAACCATAAATATGTTGATATATGTGACTAAAAGTGGAAGAATTTATTCTTTCTTCTTTCTAATCAAGAATATGAATTAAATATAGTTAATGCGAAAACGTTAAAAAAAATACAAAAACGTTATAGAACGTTCTAGTTCCTTATCTGTTTTTTTTTTTGTTTTGTTTTTGGGCTGCTTTGCATAAATATTTTCTCGCAATTCTAATAAATGTTGCATTCTTTGTCCATTATTTGTCTAATAACCTGATATAACAATTAATGTAAATGTATTGTTGTTAAAAAGTAGAAATTAATAAGAAACTCAATTTAAGAATTAAAAAATAAAAAATAAAAAAATTTATTTTCGTTCTTCCAGGGAAGCTGGGTGGTAGAGCAACGAATCAGTTTGGATGTACACAATAGGTCTGTTTTCCTCTGCAATGAGTTTTAATTTTGTGCGAGTGGGGTTTAGAAAGAGAGTAAAATAGAAAAGGAATATAGAAATTTATTTAGTGTCGAACTCATTAAATAAAATTCGTAGTCCCACCCTGGCTAGAAAAGGGTGGTAACCTGTAGATAACCCGTATAGAAAATTGGAAATGTTGTGCCCCCAATCATTTTAATTAAGTCCTCTACGCTTTTCTCTTAGTGGAATATTAACCAAGCTATTTGTATTTTTGGGTCAGTAAGCCTCCCACTCCTAATCATTAGATTTCATTTTAAGCTGGTACTTTATTAAAAATATTCAGCCAAGAGTAAATTTCAAACCTTGACGTAGGGTTCTAATTAATGGAAATATAGACTGTCTTTCCTTTAGGTGTCATTCCAAGCATTTGGAAAATCTGCTTGGTAGACAAAGCCCCTGCGTGTTACATGCTTCTTATTCTTCTTCCACAAAATATCCTCAGGAAGTAATGCACATTATAGTCTTGTGAGTAAAACATGTTCGGGAAGCCATTGCAACTCATCCTTATGAATCGGGGTTTCTATTGCCGCGACTAAATAAAACGCCTGACGTAGGGAGAAGGCGGAAAAATTCTAGTTCTGCCATGCAAATTCGGAACTCACACGGACTATCAATGAATGGGACTTCCCATGAATCAGTGATCCAATCTCTGTTACAGTATAAATTAAACATATGTATATATAGATCGAGTTGTTTCAAGGAAATTCCCCATCATGTATTATTCTCTACCTGAAGGAATGGCGTTGTCAATATTCCAGCGTTCATGGTTTAGTATATCTAATCCTACTGGTATTTCTGATCTGAACAGACTACTTTCTGCCCACATTGTTACACACATAAAGCGGTACTACTGTCGTTCGCCAATAATTTCAAAAGTATACAACTTTGGACGTCACTTCATTAGCTTTTCTGAACTCAACTGACCAGGAACAGCGGAAACAGTCCAGGTCTAGATAAACAATTTGATGCAGTGTAGTGGTTTTTGATGAGGCGAGCGCAATGGTCATAGTTGGATTGTTCGATGGGAAATTGTTGTTAATGATGATAAAGAAGTGCAGACAAGTATAAATCGAATAAGTTCCAATTTTGTACGTTACTTCATAAGTTTTGTATCGGATCGGAAACTAAGTCTTCTGACAGAACTGTACAGATACAGAGGCCCTATTATTCATGAAAACCCGGATTTGATCCGACGTTTCCTTGTTCGTCCTAAGGGGTGGACGTTGAATGTAGTGTTGACGAGAAATTATAGACAGTGTTGAAGAAGTGTACAAAAGTAGCTCAGGGCACTTCTCGAAAGCAAAAAATTAATAAAATATACCAAATTTGGTCAAATACCAATTTGCATTAACCAAACATATTAACAAACAAATCTTTTAAGGAACAACGTTAAGGAACTTCCAACATTTCAACAGAAGTTTTGCTTGACAGCGCAGATTCATCATCTAAAACCCATTTGATCCGATGTAGGTTATGATATTTGTGCGGTGAGGAAAGATGTCCCGAAAGGAATGTTTATAAAGTCTTTAAGAAATGTATACAACTAACACAGTACTACTTTTGAATGACAATAACATTAAAAACATCCAGTATTTGACTTTTGCCCCCACTTCATTATCAAGAAACCTAAGAACTATTTTTGAGGCCCAAATCATTACCTAGAACCCATTTGATCAGTGATGTCATTCACTTAATTTGTTCGATGAAGACACTGTTTAAAAAATGTTTAAAAGTAACAGACTTACTTACTGCTTACTTACTTCATTGCCACTTTTGATTACTTTTGGTTGCCAAGGACATGGGTAGAATCCAGTATTACAAATGAAACCGCCATTCGTTATAATAACATCAGTTTGAGAACAGTGAACACTTAAGATCTACACTACTGGTCCGATTACTCACCTATAGCTGATTTTAATCTATGGGCTGTTCTGATAACGTTGAAAAGATTTATTTATGATGATAAAAACGTATATAAAATAAGCACAGAGCATTATTAATATACCCATTTTCGGACGCCAATTCCGAGCACATCGTCTGGTCATTTCCAAACACATCTGTTTTTATTCCCTGTGGTCTTATCTGATGGAGAACTGCGAAAACTTAAGGACTCCTCTAGAAATCCGAACCTCATCTTTTCTGATATTGTTGAAAAGATCTATTGATGATAGAGACTTATGTAAAATTAGCACATCCAATTTTGGACGTTACTTCCAAACGCATCTGCTTTTTATTCCTTCAGAACTCATCTGATCGGGAACTGCGTAAACTTAAGGAGTCCTCTTGAAAGCCGAACCTCATCTATAACCGATTTGATCGGATGTCGTTTTCCTGGTTGGGCCGAACACGACTCCCATAGTTGGAATGCAAGTGTTGAAGAGGGCTTGTAGACAGTGCTGGAGATGAGTATAAAGGCTAGCTTTGAAGGCTGTTGAGATAGCGTTGAATATATCTGTTGATGATGGAGCTGCATGTAAAATAAGTACATCCAATTTCGGACGATACTTCCAAACACATCTGGTTTTTATTCCCTGAGAACTCATGTGGTCGGGAACTGCGAGAACTCAAGGAGTCCTCTAGAAAGACGAACCTCATCTACGAATAACCGATTTGATCGGATGTCGTTTTCCTGGTTGAGCCGAGCACGACTCCCATAGCTGGAATGCAAGTGGAGATGAGTATAAAGGATAGCGTTGAAGGCTGTTGAGATGGCGTTGAATATATCTGTTGATGATGGAGCTACATGTAAAATAAGTACATCCGATTTCGGACGATACTTCCAAACACATCTGGTTTTTATTCCCTGAGAACTCATGTGGTCGGGAACTGCGAGAACTTAAGGAGTCCTCTTGTAAGCCGAACCTCATCTATAACCAATTTGATCCGATGTCGTTTTCCTGGTTGAGCCGAGCACGACTCCCATAGTTGGAATGCAAGTGTTGAAGAGGGCTTGTAGACAGTGGCGAGTAATGAAGGCTGTTGAGATATCGTTGAAAAGATCTGTTGATGATAGAGACGTATGTAAAATTATTATATCCAATTTTGGAGAATACTTCCAAACACATCTGTTTTTTATTCCCTGAAAACTCATCTGATCGGAAACAGTGAGAACCTAAGGAGTCCTCAAGAAAGCCGAACCTCATCTATAACCGATTTGATCGGATGTCGTTTTCCTGGTTGGGCCGAGCACGACTCCCATAGTTGGAATGCAAGTGTTGAAGAGGGCTTGTAGACAGTGCTGGAGATGAGTATAAAGGCGAGTGATGAAGGCTGTTCTGATAGAGCGTTCCTAATGGCTCTCATTAGACGAGACCATAATTCACCGGGTTGCCCGGGATACCCTCCCTAATTTGTTCCCCTCTTGATGATGGCGGCTCTTCACCATTCTGCCTCCTGATGAACGATGATTGTCGGTGGGGGATTTGATCCGTATTTAGCCGCCCGCGACTATCCATCATTTGTGCCACTAGACCAGACAACACGGACTCTGTTAACTTAGGCCTCGCCCCCTCCCCCCAATATACACCCGTAATTATATTTGGCGTTAATTGAGTCTACCAGATGGCCCTTTGGGGAAGTCGATTAAGGCCTGGAAAGGTGTTTGTACAAATTATCTTGGAGAGGACTCGAGAGTCAAAACAAATTGTGAAGTCAATCCATTTATCAGACTTCATTTCTTAGAAAGGTTTCATGTTTTCACTATGATTTCTGTGCTTCTCAATCACAATACTACTGAAGAAACTTATCAAAAATAAATCATTATAAAAAGAATAACTAATCGTAATTCATCTATTAATTTAATACGGATCTAGTCATAGCCTTTCGAAAAGAAATAATTTACTAAGCAAAATACTTTTTTAAAAATAAAACAATAAATATTAAGATGATAAAATAAAAATATATGAAAAATGAAAAAAAAAAAAGTCGTAATGTACAATTATAGTAATATAAAACAGAAACCTTTTCCCATATACATGTTTCTTAGATACTCCAATTATTTTTCAACGCTGTGTTTTTATGAAAATTATTAAAAACAAGAATTAATTTTAGAACATAAATAAATCATCCATCCTGTAATATAATTGAGATCGTAAGTATGGGTTAATATTCTGACACAAAGCCATAAAAAATAATTTTTATTTCACACTCTCACACGTAATTGGTGTATTATTTGGACAAAGAATTTAAATATACCGCACAATAATGTACTTATTCCACACGTAAAAAAAAATTACTTTGTGAATTTGAAGTGGGTATTTAAGAAAACATAAATTGTCAGATACAAGTCATAAAGACTGGAAACGTAATAGGAAAAATAAACTGGTCCAGAAACAAGAAGTAAGAAATTAATGCAACCAATTAAACGTTATTTAAAATTTTTATATAAGAGGATGGTTACCTCTGGCTTTTCTAAAGAAAGGGTGGGAAGAAGAATATAATTTGTCTACTATGTGTCTCTCTGAGAGAGTGATCTCTTCAGTACTTACAGGACTTAAAATACAGTATGTTTTTACTTATTACAGTTTTCATTTGTAGACTATTGGGTACTTCCTTAGAGAATTTAATGTGGGGTGAGATCATCGGTGTGTTATCTGCTGTGAGAAATCCCGACTTCGCGTACGTTAGCCTGCAACTCAAACTAATTGGAGGATACTCTCTCCTTTATTTCAGGCTGGGTTTACGAGACTAGTCCAATCAACAAGTAGTCTCCTATAGATGAGCCATATTGAGCCTCATCTTTCTCATAGTGCGGGATAAACGTCGCTGACCTATAGGAGCACTGATTACGGGGCAAGGGACTCGAGTGCACTTTCAGCGTTCGGGAGTGCGTTTCCTGTTTCCAATTGGTTTTTAACGTCGCATTGTTGGGCAGAATTCCGTGGAAGAGGCAACACTATAAGCACACACAGTTTCCAGTGGCGGAGTCATCTTGTTAACAACTGGTTTGAAAGTGACATTCAACGAGGAGGCAGAGATATAGGCGGAGAAGCAGCCAGAGAGCATTGCTAATCATTGCGCCCGTCGGACAGAGGAACCTGCTTCTTCCTGGGGGGAGGGGGAAGTGGATATCCATCGGCGATGTTGGATGACTTGCAAGCTCCCCGACCATTGTGGGAGAAGTAAGGTAGGTTTGTAAATGAAGGGAGTCGGCTTTACGATCTCGGACCTAGATTAGACGAAGGGGGCCTGTAAAATATGAGGATGAGCATACTCCAGCTCGAATACTAAACCACTGGGATAGAGAGGGAAAGAGAGAGGGAAGGAGAGAGAGAAGGAGAGAGAGATGGAGAAAGAGACGAAGGGAGAGAGAGAGTCGATCTCTCCTTATCCAGTACCCCAGCAATAACTCCGTAGCACAGGTCATTATGTATGCTAATCTAGATATTACTAGGCTATGGGCTTTACCGTTATTGGCTCGGCTTACAACAAAATAAAAAAGAGTGAAGCAGCTAAAAAGGCGCATGAGCGGGCGGAATGTAGAGCGGTTTTTAGTGGATGCGAGAGTATTTATGGCCCCTTTATGTGGGCCACATTCGATCCTTCCATCTGATTCATGGTCTACACCTTCCTCTTTGATTTACTATATTTTAAACTTCGCCCCTTGTCATAATGAGCTCATTGTTGTATTGAAAGTTCCCACTCGCGCCCTTTCACTACTTTATTAGGGTCAGGACAGTAAATTTTGCAAAGCGGAGCATATAAAAATAAACCGTAAATAACTGGGACTTATTCTCCGTCAGGCCTCACCGCATTTTTCATTAGTCGAATATAATAATACAAATTTGAGAATATAACTACAAATGTATTATATTGACAAGATCAACTGCTGTTGACAAGGCTTAGAATAGTGCATTCACAACTTACACATTCATACCTCATAAAACGAAAATCAATCCAGTGGGAGGAGGGGTTTAGAGGGGGGGGGATTTTTGAAAATTCGAAATATCTCCGTTATTATGCGTCGGATCGAAAACTTGTATAGAATCCATCTTATTGCAAATTAAAGTTACTATAAATAGTGTTCCATAGATTTATTCTGTATCTTGAATATTAACTGAGATATTTGCATTTTTATTAAATCTGGGCCGATAACGCACAAGTGAGTTTTCCACCAAAAGCTAGTTCTGCCATTTCCGTAACTGCTCGGCTCTCGTATGGAGATTTCTCTATTGTATAACTTCACGTGGAAAATCTGCTTAGTTTACGCAGCCCCTGCGTGACGGACTTTTATATTTCACGCAAATTGCATCAGTAATTCGCGTGTGAATATGTTTGTGTGAAAAATGGTCTAAAATTTTAAAATGAAATTTTTAAATTTATGTCTTAAACTTCTTCAGTCTACCATCATCATTCTAGGATTTATCGTAAAATTTATAGTTTTACGTAGTTTAAAGCTTCCTCAATTTCATATCGCTATATTATATTCTTTGTTTTAATAACTTGCCAAACATTTTTCTTTATTTTAACATTTTATATTACTGAATTAGGAAATACCGAGCGACATCGCCTCGTATAGGAGATCATCAAGTAAATAAAAAAAATATGTGTAAACAGTTTAAGAATTTGGTTACAACCGTAGGATCTATCAACCCTTCTTCTACGAAAATACGAGTGTCAACCCAAATACAACCAATGACATATTTTTCTAGCGTATATCTACTATAATGTGTCAATACAATCATAATGACCTCAAAGTAAACAAGAAAAAACCTCACTCATGCCCACAGGCTAAAGGCTAAAAAATAAAACTCTTTTTCTCATAATGAGAAGTGAGATATTGGCATTTTTATTAAATTTGGGCCGGTAAAGTTGGACGGAATTTCCCGCCAAAAGCTAGTTTGGCCCTTTGCCGTAACTGTTCAACTCTCGTATGGAGATTTCTATACTGTATAACTTCACATGGGAAATCTGCTTAGTTTACGTAGCTCCTGCTTGTTGAACTTTTTTTAAATTAATATGAGCAACATTGCCAAGGTTGCGGCTTATAAAATAAAACCAATAATAATAAAATGTCAATTTATGGTAGCCATTAGGTTTGTTTTCCCGAGGCTAAAGGAAGTGTCGAATGGCTAATCGAATAGCGTGATCGAGTCTCATCAGTAAATTACATATGAATCGATTAAATGCTAATGCAAGTAATATGTGTTTTACTGCAGTCGATTTCAAGACATTTATCAAACTCTGTAAAAGCCATGGCAGCTGTTTGCCATAGCGTTTCTGGCAGATGGCAGATGATTCAGAACCATGTAGAAAAATTGATTGTTTTTTTTTCCTTTGAGTTACGCGGGAGGTGCGTGCGTGCCGGGAGAGACCCTGGGGAAGGTCAGAGGTGTACACATACGCATACACACACACACACACACGGGCGTACACAATTAATGGAGTCCGGACAAAATTAATGGTTTATCTCATCTCCTAGTGAAAAGATATTAATTATTGAAATTGGCCTAGCCAGTCCGGGGTGAGATTCGTCGGGAGAGGTCGAACTCCGGGGTTAAACAGAATCAAATGCCGCCGAGGTAGGTCTCCCATCGCAGCCATATCTACAGCCCATAGCGCACAGTCATCCAGCAAATGGAAATAAAGCCCGTCACGCAAATGGCTGCGTAAACTAAGCAGATTTACCACCTGGTTCACTACCAATCTCACCACATATTCCCTAATTACATATTTTAAAAGAAACGATGTATATAAGGGGGAGGGGGAGGATTACTGAAACTAATAAAAAAGTCCGTCACGCAGGGGCTGCGTAAACTAAGCAGATTTCCCACGCGAAGGTTTACAATAGATAAATATAGATACAGGTAATGCAACCGTGAATGCTCGGTAAATGTACAATACAAGGCTGAATTGTAAACAAACAGGCAAGCCTACCTCGTAGCGCTCACTGCATAGATAGACAGGAAATACAAACAATTAATGAAATATATCTGAATATAACATATTAATTTTATTGAAAACAATTTACTAAAAGCTCTAGTGGTGTAATTTGTAATGAATCAGAATCAGTTTTATCTCAATCACTCAAATTTTAGTAATCCAAAAACAAAAGAAGGGGGGGGGGTCAACAGAACGTATTTGTATATATCTCACAAAGTAAAAGTTCAATGAAAACAATATTTGGCACTAAGGCTTCAATTGATATCTTTTATTATATAACAGAGCATTGTTTATGTAACACTAGTAGAAGTGGGGGTTTACTGAAGGCTGAAAACTGAAAAATGCAAATATCTCGGTTAATATTCAAGATAGAGAATAAATGTATATATTATTTATATTGCATTTAAATTTCAATAAGATTGAATCTATACACTTTTTCGATCCGACTTATAGTAACGGAAATATTTCGAATTTTCAAAATTCTCCCCCACTAAACCCCCCCCCCTCCCCTGGTCCGATTTCAGCCGTTAACGAACTTGATCTTTCTTTTTACATGAAACGACTAAATATCGAGTTTGGTGACGATTAAACAAAAATTGCGACCGCTAGAGCGGTAACCGACAAATATATAGATAGATAGATTGATATATATATATATATATATATATATATATATATATATATATATATATATATATATATATATGTACAGTTTTGAACGGACCTCATTTTCGTCATCTCCTGGGTAGGATCGATAGACATTTGCAGAAAAAATTCAAAAATTCCGTCACGAGTACAACCTCAATAGCTCATTTCCCTTAAGGGAAATCTGCTAAAATCCAAGAACAACAATTGTTGAACGAGACTGGTTCTATAACAGTCTACGGTCCGACTGATAATAACAGAGATTTTTTGAATAACCCCTCTACACCCACACTAGTCCAGGACTGATTTCAAGTTTGATCTTTTGTGTTCACTGAAACTTTTAAATATGGAGCTGTTACAGAGTCACTAATTTGCAGGTACCTCACAAATTATAAGTTCAATGAAAACTATATTTTCAATATATTCTTGCTTTTTATTTTTTATGTTTTTATATTAGTTTCAATAACTTGTTTATATTCGATTTTCGAAAAAAACAACAACATATAAAATGAATTGTAGAGCAATACTAGCATAACGAGATTTGCCGTAAAACAATTTTCTATCCGACTCATAACAATAGATATTTTGAATTTCCGCTTTCCCCAACCATCCTACGTACGATTTCAACCATTAAGGAATATAATCACACATATATGAGGCGATCAGAATAATAGTGGCCTAACCCCAAAAAGTAAGATTTGTGTAAAACCAAGTTTGTTAGGCCACTAATATTTCATAGAACACATTATTCAGCAACAGATGCTATGGTAACTCAAATAAGCAAAATTTGAGGGTTGGGCCACTATAATACTGAGCGCCTCATATATAGATAATGGTATAGGTGAAATAAACATTTTCGAGTTAAGAAAGTAAAATATGAATTTCATAACACAAGTTATTTGCGTGTATCTCACAGAGTAAAGATCTGCTATTACCTACACCGTACAGTACATACCTACACTATTATGAGTTGTAATGAAAAATGGCACAGAACCAATCTTGTTAGGCTATTGGTGTTCTACAATTGTTGTTCTGTAAATTTGTTCGTAGCTTAAATATTAAGAGATTAATTCATACTTTCTTGTTTTCAGCCTTTAGTAAACGCTCATTTCTAGAAATAGAAAATATACTGGAATAAGATATTTCATAGTGTGTCATCAAATCGTAGGAAATCTTCTTTGAAGGACTTTTTACCATTGGGTAAGCCCCCACTCCTACTTGTTACACATTAGCAATAAGCCAGTTTATCATGAAGCGCCTTTTTTCAAGCTCAAAAACGTCGTATATATACTGCTCAAAAATGAATAGGGATATTGGTTATTTTTTTCTTATCCTATTAATTTTAATTAAATCGACCTTAAATAAATAACTTTTTTATGGGGAAAAGGACAATAATTTCTATTAAATATTAATGATATTTATAATTTAAAAAAAAAAAAAAATGCTAGGCCCCATAAATACCACAAAACCTACCAACCTACCAATATCCCTATTCATTTTTGAGCAGTTTATTTCATTGAAGAAGATGGAGGGAGTGGGGAGTTTATAGAAGGGATGAATATAAAATATTTCTTTTATTATGAATCTATAGAAAACATCGCATAACCAACCTTTTTCAAATTAACTATTATAAAACTATTGCTCTATACTTTTTTTTTTCTCGCAAACTTGAATAATAATGGAAATATTTGAATTTTTTTTCCAGGCTTCTATAAAACCTCACTACTAGTGTAATTATTATTTCGAAAACCTGAGCTGCTAAAAATTGCATGTCCAGCTCCAGGCGGGTTTCATTGGTTTCTTACTATGCCATCTGATTTAGGGCGTCGGTCTCGTAAACCTAGAGTGGAGGGTTCAATTCTCACTTGAGCAGTACGAATTTTTTAGTGACGGACCAATAAATAAAATCATAACTTCTATCCTGGCTAGAAAAGTGTGGTAACCTGTATATAGCCCGTTCCGGTTAGCCATAGTAGAACCAAGCAGACGTAAAAAATAAATTCAATTTTCTCGAAAGGAAATGTGGAAAGGAAGATGGTAGATGAGTTGCGCATCCAGCAGGAGGGAAATCTGCCCCGATCACTACTTGTGGAAATTGTTTCGGTTGTGCGAGTAGATAACCTGCTACGTTATATGGATAACCTGCTCTGATGTGGGTCTCCAGTTGAACGAGGTCACGAGGTCTTGCATAAAACTGTTGGAAGGAGATTCGATACAATGGCGAAGATGCATCAACTCGGATTCCCTATTAGTAAATTGTGTTAATAATCATGGCGGAGTAAAAGGTCAATGCGAAATACCACCGCATCCGAGAAATGATTCTCCCGTTCCTCATCAAACATTCAGTAGGCTTTTTAATGGGCTTCTCGAACAATGGGGTCCTTTCATCGTGATTACAGCTGACGCGGGCCGATATAAATCAACGTGGAGGAGGAAATCGCGGCAGATGGGACAGATGTTTGTGGAAATGCCAAGAGGTAGCGCTAGATAATTCAGGTAAATAAAGGAAGGGAATAGATTCCATAAATGGTAAAGTGTAGCGAAAGGATATTGTAATGGCGCAGCTAAAGGGTTAATACATGTTTTATTCAGAAAGCGTTCCAGAGACCAACATCGGACATAGTAATGAGCCAAACTCAACATTTCACCAACATATCAACAGCCTTTGCTCCTTCTTCTCCAATAAATTGAACTATTTATTACTAGCTGCGTTACCAGCCTTCAAATACAAATGACCCCTGAATATAAAGATTCCATTAACTTAAATAAGCTCTACATTTTCTACGAATACCAAACATGTCCCATCTGTTATTCTCGTATAACACTACAGAACTACGATTTGATGTATAGTGGCTAAATGTTATTTATTAGAAACCAAGTTGTGCTAATATACGTGATTGGGACGGCCTACCTACAGATTACCACCCTTTCCTAGCTAGGGTGGGACAAGGATTTTATTAACTGAAATTGTTGTTAAACAAATTCTAATTACCCAGGCGGGAATCGAACTAGCCACTCTAGGTTTACGACGTGCGATTGAGACGTTTTCAGGGGACTAAAGGCTCGTTTTGTAAAATATTACTGTGCTCAAAGAGCGAACTTTTTTTTTTTTTTGGGGGTGGGGTGGCAATGCTGTTTCAATGTGAATCATATGGCGTGATTGAGATCACCTGTCACTTTCACTACCACATTTATGAAGGAATCTACTTAGAATTCAGATTACTTTGTCATTATTAGTGGTTGAGTTGATAATGATGTTTAGGTAACCGGAAGGGTCTTATACACATAGAGAGAGAGGGAGGGAGAGAGGGAGGGAGGGAGAGAGAGAGGGAGAGAGAGGGAGGGAGGGAGAGAGAGAGGGAGAGAGAGGGAGAGAGAGAGAGAGAGAGAGAGAGAGAGAGAGAGAGAGAGAGAGAGAGAGAGAGAGAGAGAGAGAGAGATTTTTACATAGCTTAAATACGCAAACATTTTCAAAAAGATGTAATATCATACATTCATACTCAGTTTGGTTGCAAACAATAATATTTATCTTTTCCATCTAAGAATTATGAGTAACATCTTACTTGAAAGAAATTCAAAATAAATAAATAACTTAAATTTTGGTCTGACGAAAATTCTTTACTTTGCCACCCTAGAATTTAATCAAGAAACTATGCTCCAATAGCTCAACTCCATCGTAGCTGAGAGCTGGCAAACAGAGAGTAAACAAATTAGTGAGGCATAGAAGAGGCAATAAAAAAAAACCACCAGCTGGATGATCCAAAGAGGTAGATACAAACAGGTAGATATTAATGTAGGAAGGTGACATTGAAGATACATTATTTATAGGCGTCATTACTGTAGATTAGCACTGACCTTAGCAGAGCTGCTACTTTCAGTAACGTTTAGATTACTTATACAGTTTATATTTTTTTTTTTTTATCATTTTTTAAATTTCTCATTCGTCCTACCATTAGTAGACTCTGCTCAATACTTCCGCGAGCAATTTGAGTTTAAGAAAAAGTCATTTACAAGATCATCATTCAGTGAAATTATTATTCCGTCTTGCAAATTGCCAATGTTAATTGGTTTTAACCCCATTTAAAGCGTGCCTTTATTTCGTCGCCAGTCCGTCTATTTATTTTTTTTTCTCCAACCGCAGTGTATTAGGACAATTGCAGCTTAATTGCTTCACTCTCTGCTATTATTTTAATCATAAACCCAATTAAGAAACTATTTATACACTAAATTCCTTGTAATAATATCACTGGTTCATAAACAATTATTTCGTATTTTTTCTCTTGTTGTGCCCAGCAAGTCTCCTGAAGAACATTAGAAATGGTGTTACACGTTTAAATGTAATTTTTTCATTAAATTGAAGGCAATTACAATGGATACATAAATGTATTATTATAGTCAATAACATTCAATCATAATCTGCAGAAAGTCAATTCCTGTATACTTACTTTTTAGCAGAGTCCCTTAAGGGAAATCAGCTCAATAGGTTGTACTCATTACGCGATTTTCGAAATGTTTCTTCAAATGTCCATCTATCCTACCTAGTAGGTCCGTTCAAAACTGTATATATATTTGTCTGTTACCGCTTTAGCGGTCGCAATATTCGTTTGAACGTTACCAGACTCGATATTTAGTCGTTTTATGTAAAAAGAAAGATCAAGTTCGTTAATGGCTGAAATTGAACCAGGGGGAGGGGGAGGTTTAGAGGGGGAGAATTTCGAAAATTCTTAATATCCCCGTTATTATGCGTCGGATCGAAACATTATATAGTACCAATCTTATTGCAAATGTAATGTTCTATAAATGTTGTTATGTACATTTTTTCACTATCTTGAATATTTACAATATTTATAGTAAATTTAATTTGCAATAGGATTGATTCTGTACAATTTTTCGATCTGACATATAGTAACGGAGATATTTCTAATTTTCGGAAATCCTCCCCTCTAAACTCCCCCTTCAGCCGTTAACGAACTTGATCTTTTTTTGCATTATTTATTTCTTCTTTTTTATCATTTTTAAAAAGTACTAATATACGCCGACGGTACTTTGAACTGATATAATTCCTTGAATACAGTAGATTATTTTATCATCTAGTAGAAAGAAAAAACATACAAAAATTTGATGGGACTAGACGCGAAATCTCTGTGGGTCAAAAACAGTTTTGAAGGATGAAGTTTTGAGTCACTCCAAACATTACACAATAATCGTGAGTTCCTGAATAAAAATTATGAGTCTATCAATGACTTCTCGGACTATAGTTGGAAGGATATTTTGAGACAATAAACATAACACAACTACTAATAAAGCATTTAATATTTTATTTGAGTCAAGAAGATTTTGTACATACACCATATATTTGGAGGCTGTAAATTAGACTTTTCTAAAAATTCTAACACTAAATGGAAATAACTTCAAATAGTAACAAGCTTTCTAACAATTTCTTGGCAAAACCATGCAGCAAAGACTATAACCAAACATTTTCTAAATCAATGGCGAAACAATTTTGATTTCCGATGAATATATGCAAAAGAGATATTCCAAGAAATATATGTGTCCAGTTAATTTTTTCGTTGCACATAAAAAAATATTGAAAAAATGGAATGACCATAATCAAATCTTAGTATTGTTCTGATGATGACTGATGAAAAATCAAAATGACTAGCATTCGTTTTGAAAGTCTTTAATACTTTTTTCCTACGAAATGTTTATATTTGAAATTCAATGAGTTGATTTTTAATTAAATATAATGACAAAGCTATCAAAACATAACATTGGTATGTTATTATAGCGGTATATGAAAATAACCAAAGCAGAAGTGGAAAGTGATTGGACGCTAGAAATGAAAAAAACGAATTATGCTAATATTTGGGATACAGGAAAGTATAGAGGATAGCAATATGATTAAGAATATTTGTAAAGTTTTCCTACGTATTACAATGAAAATATTTACGATTGCATTTTTTACCCTTCTTTCAAAATCCAGGTTATTTGGAGTCTAAATTAAAGCAATAATAGACTTGATCATTAGCTTCAATTGATATGTATGAATGTCAAATTTGGATGTGATCATGTGAAAATTGCGATCAGTAGTACGCTAAGGAGCATATTTATGGATATTTATTTATCTATAGTAACACAAAGTTGTATTGAGTTCGTTTTTTAGCATCAACAAGGTAGGATCGATGGCCGTTGGGCAGGCGTTTTTGCAAAATCCCGTAGAGGAAATCTGCGAAATTTGGCCTTGATCTGGAATACGACATCGCTGCGGAACCACAATGAGCAAGCAGGCCTTCCAAGAAACATAAGCGGGGGTTGAAGGAGGATATTTTGAAAGAAGGGGATAACCAAGCGAAAAGGTTACAGACCCGGAAATTCAATTAATTTGTAGACAGGATTAAAATGAAAAATTTCTCATCGTTATTTAAAGTGTTCAGGGATAAAGTGACCACTTAAGATACCAATACTCTTCGTCAAGTGCATTAGAGATTTTAACAAGTTTTCTCAGTGTATCGACATTTCTAAATTATGACCCTTTTCAAAATTTAATTATCTTTGATCATTTCATTTACCTATTTATAATTAAGACATTTTTCCTCCTATGGCTTTAGGAAGTTTTAATTTCTATTTTATTTATAATTATTTTTTTCTTTTTATATTATTTTTGGTATATATTTATTTTATTTTATTGTTTTATTGCCAAGAGCAGCAAAAGAGAGAAGAAAAAAAAGTAAAATGATTTACTATTTCTGAATTTTTCAATTATTCCTGGTTTTCAGTCAGATTATGAATATATCAGAGTTTTCAGTTAATTGAACTATGCGCCTAATGGTTTTTAATATTTATTAAATATTGTTTAGTAAATCATTTTAAATATAGTTTAAGGATATTTTTTTTTTGGGGGGGGGTCTTACAACTCTTCCCACTAAGTAGTTTTTTAAACACTGGGGGTTTGGCAAGGGGCACTGACATGCTATCATCAGCTGCTAACAAACAAAAATAACAAAAATGTTGTCAGCCAATGGAACAAACAAATATGTTAAGATTTTGAAAATAATTAAGTCATATAGAAATATCATAAAAATCGTAGGCCAATATATAACAGTTAATAAATAGATTAAAATTTAATTGTTTAAAAACATGGTTAACAGTCATGAATACAAAATATATTTCTACAACAAGAAAAATATTTTTTATTATTTGAATATTCTCTTTTATTTGAATATTCTTTATTTTTCAATTATTTGAACTTCTTCAAAATTGAAGTTGTGTTTCCTGGAGATAGAATGATCCGTCAAAGCAGTATTATTTTCATTATTGTCTATCCTTTTTACGTGTTCCTTTAACCTTTTATTCAGCAGCTGCGAGGATTCACCAATATAAGTTCCATTGCAGGTGCTACACCTTATTTCATATATATTATATTTAGATTTTGATTCAGTTACTCTATCATTAATTCTATTAAAAATGTTTTGTATTTTATTGTTATATTTCCAGGCTATATTACATACCTTATTACAAATTATACTCAGTTTTCTATATATTTGTGGGTGATAGTTGAAAGAATAGAACGGTTGTAATTTTATTTTATCTAAGTTTCTTTTAATTGTTTTTTACTATTTTTCAATAAAATGTATAAATATGGTGAATTGCATATTTCACAGGCAAAAAAATGGACTTCTCTACATTTATTGTTTATTTTACAGGTAATTTGTGTCATCTATGAGTCTCAATTTGGTTTATGGATGATTTCCAAACAATATATGCTCACGGAAAACCATTTCTATTTGAACCTATCAACGATAGACTAGTCCTTAATTGAATGAACTGTTCTTAGGACTTAGGCTTTAAACCTAATCGATTTTACCCTACAGACTCGGAGTTTCTTCTCACCCTGATGAAATAGAAGAAGCTGTCAGCTGGGGTCTGATGTCGATGTGAGGTCGTTGGGGAAACTCGAGGCTGGAGAAAGTGAGCTGGAGATGTACGCACAACGAGGAAGAGCATGGAACGCGGTGACCCCGCTGCCTGGAGAAATTCTCTCTCTATGACCTCAAGTCATAAAGCCAGCTCGTGAAAACATGCTCCAACCTCGTGGCGCAACCATTTGCCTCGGATGACATCAAAACTACTAATAACCCTCACCCGCTGTTGGTTACCTCATTCGAATAATGTTAATTCGCAGACTCAAAAATATTATTATTATTCCACTTGATTTATTGGCCAATTACGTGACGGATCGGCGAAGCGATTCCATATCCGTTTGAGAAAGATGAAACGGTGGAGACTTGAATGCAAATGCACTAATGCGTGTGGCCTCATCCTATAAAGCGCAGTGTGAATATTACCACATTTCTAGTAAATAAATCTGCAATTCAGGTTGTATTTATGACTCAATTTAAAAAATAAATAAAACATCCAATATCTATCAATGTTATCAAATAGTCTAAAAGATGTCGAATGGACACCGCTTGATTCCTTGGTACCCTGTTAAATTAGTTAGCAAAACGTTTTGCTGCTCTTATTTAAGATATTACCGCTCCAATGCACTGGATTAGAAAATATCATAAAACATAATTTATAGGTCATTTTATGGTGAACAAAGAACGTCTTATCAATTTTTTTATAATATGTTAGAAATGTTTGATTTATTAATTTCCTGTCTTCCTCTGAATCCCCCGTTGCTGAACTTGACGTTACAACAATCCCATATGATATTTCAACTTTCTAAAGCTAGCCGTTTATGAGTTTTCTGAGATTCACACATAAGTGCGGATGACAAAATGGGTTAAGAGATAATAACAAATTAAAGTGCTGCTTAAACTAAGCATATTTCCCTCTACCTGATATAACACACTCGAGATCTTATCTCACCACACATTCAGACTAAAAACCAAAAAGTCCGTATTATTCTCTTAATATTTCAGCTTCAAAAATAAATTTCAATTATAGACGAACATTTGTAGAGTTCAATATTTTAACAACATTGTTGATATAACATTTTTCGATAAGGCTCTTATTAACGCAGATATTTTGAATTTTCGACCCTCCTCTAAACCCCTCTTCCTACCCATTTTCTACTAATAACAAATATGATCTTTAGTGTTGACTGAAGCGGTTAAATGTCTAGTATGGTATGGATCAAGTGAGCGTTTTTAAGACGACAACGGAAAACCTTAATACATCACGTCACGGAGCGTTGACGGTTATTCTGGAAACAAAAGTGGAAAGGTTAAGCGCAAGGTTTTCAGAGCCTCAATGGGCCCAAAGTGGTGGATGGTGACGTAGGACTTAGAAGAAGGAAGAGTATATAAAATATTATATCTGAAACGAGACAAACGATTTAACGTGATATGAAATCTAAGAAGCTGCAATGGGTGGGACATATAACAAGAAGCAAGCCAACCAGCACTCTGTACAAGACAATTAATGCAACAGATGTTAGAGTCAAGAAGGACGTTACAGAGTTTTTTGTAGTGGACCAGAAAGCAATAGCCCATGATACAAAGAGGTGGAGGAGGTTGGTAATGGCAGCTAAAGATCTCCACTGTCTGTAAAGCCAACTGAAAATACATATAAATTATGAACACGCCTCCTTGGTTTCGCCTTCTCCATGGTTAAATAGAAAGATATTTGGTGATGTTTTTCAACAGGTTCCTAAGATTGGTCTCTGAAGGTGCACTCTGTCTTAAAGGAGGAAAACAGACCAAGTTTGTTCAACCAGTTGGACTCTGATGTCAGAATGTTTACTAGCCGTTGAACATCTTTCGCAAAGGCCTTCTATCCAGAACTACCCCATCGCATTCCATCTTCTCGTGATTTACGATAACACTTTTTGTACGTCGATATACTAATGGGCGTTGAAAACAATCCATAGTGATCGGCTGCCATCTGGCGTCGTATTGCCTTCCCTATCGGACATGATGGAGTGGCCTGGCAAGGGGGTGTTTAGCCCGATCACGAGCTGATCTAGTTCTGAAGAGTGTGGGAACTCGGATCAGTGCTATTAGCCGAGGTCCTGTGTTATTAGAGCTGCCCCGTCCATCATGCTGTAGACCAAGGATCCACCAAGGCCTATCCTTGGATAAGGAGATACAACTCCAGATCTCTGCCTCAACTCTCAAATATCACATTCACATTCAACAGGTTTCCCTTAAGTCAAATCGGCTGTATTCGGCTACCCACGTTGTTGTCAAAATTTGTTCAAAAGTTTCCTCTTTCCAATTTGATAGTTTTATATGAAACAGAGATTGCGTTACATGTTCCACCCAGAGACAATCTTCTGACTTTAACCTACGGACCCCACCAGACTTACATTTACAAATACTACAGACAACATTAAATGAATGGCAAAAGTGTTGGCATAGAACATCAGAAAATCATCTGCGAGAAATGAAGCCTTGTTATTCATGCGAGTGGCCATCCAGCAAACGTGGCAATAGATAAGGCTTAGAGCCCTGAACCATTAAACTCATACTGACTAACAGCAGGAACATTGAATATTTAATTACTCCACATAACATGTACGAATTTCATACAGAAAGGATTCAACATATCGACGATACAGTAATTCAACTTAAAAAATTGAATTTGTTTTACAAAATTTAACTTCATTTTTAAGGTGCTGGAATAAGTCATTTAATTGAGAAATTTAGAAAATATATGTACATGTCTTTAACTTTAAATTACAACCATTTAACTTCTCTCCTTTTTGATTAGAAGTTAACACAATTTGGATCAATTTTAGATAATATAAATGTACTAGTATTTAGGGATAAATACATTTTTTTTAATACCACAAATTTAAATTGTTTTTAATACAATCCTAATGTTTATTGGTCTTTTTTTTCTTGTATTTAATGTTTATTTATCATGTTTAATTTTTTTTGTAAGATTTTTTGCTATTTTTCTATAATTTTATTATTATTTTACATTGTTAAATTTTTATCCAAATCTCCTAGTTGCAGCTGCTCCTGTATAAATAAATAAATAAAAAAAATGAAAATGTTCCATTTATAAATGGTATTATATTAGTAGATTTCCCCTAAGGGGAACTTGATTGATGGGGAATCAGCTATTGAGGTTGTACTCATGACGTGGTTTTCAAAACATTTTCTCAAATACCCATCGAACCTACCCAGTAGATAACGAAAATGAGAATATTAATTTGCGGCTGATCTTTCATACTCGATATCAAATTTTCAATTCTTCAGTGCACAGGATTCTAGAAGTATGTCTAGAGAAATAACGGCCAGAAACATGAACACATGGTCAGTTCCCGAAGACTTTCATTGTAATTTTGAGAAGGTCCGTGAATAAAATCAACATTTTATATACTACAATGTATTCGGTGGTTCCGCTAAGTTTAACGGTTGCCCAATTTCTTTTTAGCTTGTGTTTTTAAAGTAAACCTTAGGCTTAATAGTTGTGTTAGGTTTTTATGCTGTTGGGTTTTATTGTTTTTATATAAAATGACTACTATTCATTTTGTAAGATATTACGTATTTTATCACCTTTAGTCTTAAATGGTATCCGTTTTATCTGTTGACTGGTAAGTAGTTTACTTTTAAGTGATTACCGGTTTCCTGTGATAATAATTTATATTTTTAGTTTTATTTATTCTGCCTTTAACTTGTATTTTTATTAGGTTTTATTTCTTGATGGCCTAAGGTTTTTGTATTTGTTTAATACAGGTGTTGGCAATGCGAAACATGGTCACGTCGGATCAGCTGATTTGAGTTAAGCTTGATAGTTCAGTACTATTGATCAATCGAATAATATTTTATAATCCTTTTTTTAAGTAAAGTTATATCCTACATGTTTTGGCTATTACATTTTTCTTAGTCGTCTATTCGATATACACGAGTTATTTGTATTTTTTCGTTTTCTTCCAATTTTGCTTCTTTCCGCTTTGAGAAATTCTATGACATTACAAACAAAGTAGCTTAACCTTCAGCCTTTTTTTTCACTTAGAGGAAATAAGGAATAATATATGTGATGACGTCATATGTGGATCATATTGAGAAATCGGCGTCTTTTGCTCTCAATGGACGTCTGCGTCAACTTGAAGCGTACGAAATCGAATCGTATCTTGAACGAAGCCTCGTTGATAGAAAACTACACAATGGATCATTTGATATTCGGCGATAGACCGATATGACTCGGCTCGTAAATATGGCTCTCCTTAATCGATCGTAGACTTTCATCTCTATAATCGTCGATTCGTGAAAAGTGAACTAGATATCTATCGATTAATTATTTTTGAACAGCGATCGTGAGAAGAGTTTCAATTCGCTGCGGTTCTACATGATAACGAGGTACAGTACAACATGGTTTTATTTTATTTTATTTTTTATGATCGGTTTATATACGTTTTTTACTTGGTTAGAAACCAAAATTCATAAACCATTCTTTTTTTTCCTTAAGGGAAATCAGCTATTTGGGGTTGTATAAGTGAGGCTAGGGGAACCGAAAATTAAAAAAGTCCGTCACGCAGAGGCTGCGTAAACTAAGCAGATTTCCCACGTGAAGTTTTACAGTCGAGAAATCTGCCCAGTAACATCGGTAGTAGTAAGGGATCTCTAAAACTATTCACGAGGGACGAACAGTTTACGGAAACGGCCACCAGAGCTCTCGGCGGATAGTCTAGAAGATAGCCGACTCCTGCCGACCACGCATAGAATACAAATGTAAATATCTCGGTTAATATTCAAGATACAGAATAAATGTATAAAAAAATATTTATAGTAAATTTAATTTGCAATAAGATTGACTCTATACGATTTTTCTATTCAATCCATAATAACGGAGATATTTTGAGTTTTCAAAAATCCCACCTCTAAACCCCCTCTCCTACGGGTCCGATTTCAGCCATTAACGAACTTGATCTTCCTTTTTACATAAAACGATTAAATTCCGAGTTTGGTAACGATCTATCAAAAATTGCGACCGCTAGAGCGTTAATACACACACACACAAACACACACACACACACACACACACACATATATATATATATATATATATATATATATATATATATATATATATATATATAATTTTGAACGGACCTCATTTTCGTCATCTCCTGGGTAGGATCGATTGACATTTGAAGAAAATTTTAAAAAATCGCGTCATGAGTACGACCTCAATAGCTGATTTCCTTTAAGGGAAATATGCTAAAAAAAACACTTCTAAAACGTTGTGTGCAAATAAAGTAGTAAATCCGTAACATAAAGCTATTTTTGTTCATGCCGAAATATCTCGATAAATATTCAAGATAGAGAATAAATGTATATAACAATATTTATAGTAAATTTAATTTGCAATAAGATTGTTTCTGTACAATTTTTCGATGCGAGGTATAGTAACGGAAATATTTCGAATTTTCGAAAATCCTCCCCCCCTAAACCCCCCCTCCTACTGGTCCGATTTCAGCCATTAACGAACTTGATCTTTCTTTTTACATGAAACGACTAAATATGGAATTGGTAACGATCAATCGAAAATTGCGACCGCTAGAGCGGTGACAGACAAATATATGTATATATATATATATATATATATATATATATATATATATATATATATATATATACACGTAATTTTGAACGGACCTCATTTTCGTCATCTCCTGGGTAGGATCGATGGACCTTTGAAGAAATTTTTCGAAAATCGCGTCATGAGTACGACCTCAATAGCTGATTTCCCTTATGGGAAATCGGCTAAAATTAAGACCAGTTTACAATAGCTTCTTGTTACTAAGGAAATAGAGATAAAACTGGTGATGACATATGTTTGTAATAGCTGTAAGCAGGAAATCTGCTAAGTTTACACAACACCTGCCAGACTGATTTTACATTTTCTTCAGACCGGCAACGCCATCCGATAGTACTGTTATGATTGTACTATAATTTCTTTTACATCCAATTTTTATGGCAAAAATTAAGGAAGAGCTCTAGGCTAGACGGGATGTTGATAATTTTATAAGTAGCCAATTTGCTAATGCTGGGTGACAAATAAAGTTATCAAATCGATGGTAATTAAAAGACGGGGCCGTTAAAAGAAGAATTTTATTTTTAAGCCAGGCTCCTTTTTTCCAGCTTCAACAGCACTAAAAGTTAGGAATAGTTGTCTAAATTGTTGAGTAATTAGAAACTGCGCGCAACGCTAATTGAAGTCTTATTGCAGAGAACTTGTATAAAGCTTTTTTTATTATTGTGGTTTTTTATTTCTTGGCATTCTAATGCTCAATCAGTCCAATCCGTGAGGATGTGGTGTGATTGGTCTGTAATCTTAGTCCTCAGGAATCTAACTCATCAGCTACTGGAGTTCTTATTAAGACTTTAATAACTCTTTAGTACCTGCTGCAAACTAATAACAATATACCAGTTATATACAACAACAAAAAAAGTTCTTGCTTTAATAAAAAAAACTCTCTCTAATTTATAAGAGGACGCTTAAGAAGTGTTGAAAAGAGATTAGAGGTCGGCCATTAACAAGGAGACCGTTAAGCTCAGAAAAACGGGATATACTGCGCACTGTCTGTAATGGTTTTTGTTGTTGAAAGTTTACGAATTTATAGTGTCTCTCCTGCCAACAGGATTGCAATAGGGAAGTGGAGTTGTTTCTATGATAAGACCATGGCCTACTGATAAGACGATGTATTTATGAACTAAGTCAATTCCCTTGATAGCAAAGTATGCTTTTAGCAGGTTTTCCTTAACGGAAATCAGATATTTAGGTTGTATATATTACATAATTTTGGAAAAATGCCCCCAAAACTACATCGATCATATATTGCAACTGGCGAGAATGAGGTCCACATTTTTTTGTATCTTTACTAAACTTGATATTAGCATATTTCCCTTAAGGGAAATCAGCTATTGAGGTTGTACTCATGACGGAATTTTCGAAATTTTTCTTCAAATGTCCATCGATCCTACCTAGGAGATGACGAAAATGAGGTCCGTTCAAAACTGTATATATATATATATATATATATATATATATATATATATATATATATATATATATATATATATATCAATCTATCTATATATTTGTCTGTTACCGCTCTAGCGGTCGCAATTTTTGTGTAATCGTTACCAAACTCGATATTTAGTCGTTTTATGTAAAAAGAAAGATCAAGTTCGTTAACGGCTGAAATCGGACCAGGTGGAGGGGGGTTTAAAGGGGGAGAATTTTGAAAACTCGAAATATCTCCGTTACTATAAGTCGGATCCAAAAAGTGAATAGAGTCAGTCTTATTGAAAATTAAATACACTATAAATGATATTATATACATTTATTCTCTATCTTGAATATTAACCGAGATATTTACATTTTTCAGTTTTCAGCCTTCAGTAAACCCCCACTTCTACTTGTGTTACATAAATAATTCTCTGTTATATAATAAAAGATATTAATTGAAGCCTAAATACCAAATATTGTTTTCATTGAACTTTTACTTTGTGAGATATATGCAAAAACCTTCTGTTGACCCCTCCCCTTCTTTTGTTTTTGGATTACTAAAATTTGAGTGATTGAGATAAAACTGATTCTGATTCATAACAAATTACACCACTAGCTATAGTAAATTGTTTTCAATAAAATTAATATGATATATTCAAATATATTCCATTAATTGTTTGTCTCTCCGGTCTATCTATGCAGCACTACGAGATTGGCTTGCCTGTTTGTTTACAATTCAGCCTTGTATTGTACATTTACTGAGCATTCACGGCAGTTTACCTGTATGTATATTTCTATTGTAAACCTTCACGTGGGAAATCTGCTTAGTTTACGCTGCCCCTGCTTGATGGACTTTCATAAGTGAGATATTAAACGAGTAATTTGTACTTTCTTAATTAATAACGTTAATCCTTTTTGATTTTTTAGTGTTTCTCATAGAAATAGAGCATATGTGGTGAGATGAGTTCCTGTGTTATACCAGCACATGAGAAATCTGCTTAGTTAACGCAGCTCCTGCGTGGTGGATGTTTCTAGCCAGGGTGAGTTTAATTATTATAATTAATGAGTTCGTCACTTAATGAAATCCTGGGGCTCAGGTTAGCCATGCGAGTTAAAGCTTTGGCCTTGATTCATATGGTAAACCTAGAGTGGCGAGTTCGATTCTCGCCTGGGCAAAGGAAATTATTTAGTGACGGAATTCATTAAATAACATCCTAAGTCCCACCCTGGCTAGAAATGGGTGGTAACCTGTAGACAACCCGTCCCAATTAGCCTAAGTTGCAAAAAATGGACGTTAATAAATAATAATAATAATTAAATCCTATTGACGACCATTAATCGAACTCGCACGTGATTAAGGCTAGGGCTTTAACTCACATGGCCAACTTGTGCAATGTGAGTTAACATTATCACTGATTATACATTTACATATGATGTGATAGTTAATTCAAAATTAGTGAATGTAATGGATTGAGAATGTTATAGGTTAGTAACAGTACTTTTCGGTCAGTACAACAACAAAATTAGAATGTCGCGCCACTTCTTGTTCGTCTCTCTAGGTCAGAGAATGCTGTTGAGGGATCCGAGCAGGTTGGCGAGCAAAAAATATGAGCCGACTAAAGTAACAAGTATAGATTTGGAGTCGCGGAGATTCAACCATTCGCAGGACATGATGGAAGGAGAGCTGGAAGGCTTCAGATCCAAATACCTCAAGCCCAACCTGGACGACCCGGAGTACCACACCAAACTCATACAATTCTTCAGGTCGAGGAAACCGCCGGAGGGCGGCTCGAGTCGTCTCATGGAAGTCAAAGAGAGGAAGCCCAAAGTGATTATAGTCGAAGAAGCGGAGACGATGAGTTCAATAATCCGAAGGAAGCACACCCTGGCGAAGAAGAGGGCTCAAGAAGCGCTCAAAGAAGAAATGATTGAAGCGAAAATAGAACCCAAGAAGACTGAAAGAAAGAACATTGAAATCAAGACGACCGAGCACAGAAGTACTTAATGTTATGTGCAAGTATATAGTACGTATGTCTAACAGTATGGAAAATGTTAATTATTTCATCAATTCCTTTTTTTAATTTCATGGAGACTATTATTCTAGCCAGTATTTCCTTCTCTAATAAAGAAATCATGCTATAGTTAGTTTATTTTATTATTTGATAAGCTCCGCTATGAGGCAATATTGCTCAATATAATTTATTTTCACCCAGACATTTAAATTTAAATTATTTATTAACGTCCACTTTTTGCAACTAAGGCTAATTGAGTTATCTACAGGTTACCGCCCTTTTCTAGCCAGGGTGGGACTAAGGATTTTATTTAATGAATTCCGTCACTAAATAAATTCCTTTGCCCTGGCGGGAATCGAACTCGCCACTCTAGGATAACCATGTGAGATTAAGGTCAATGCTCTAACTCACATGGCTAACCTGAGCCCTCTCAGACATTTAAAAATTTAAAGTAAATAATACTGTTGCAAAACTTTTGCTTTTCAGCTAAGAATCCTTACTGAGGATATCTTCACTACTTTACTAAAGCGCATCACTTAACCGTCTCATATCCAAATTTAATTTGAAAAGGTGATTGAGCTTCTTATAAGTGGGAAAATTAAAAAGTCCGTCACGCAGGGGCTGCGTAAACTAAGCAGATTTCCCATGTGAAGTTTTACAATAGAGAAATGTGCATACTGGTAACACAATACCACCGTGATTAAATACAAACGGAAATGAGAAATCTTTCAGTAAATTAAAATAAATTCCCAACTTAAACGGCTTCTGAATTGTAAGAATAATTTATATTTTAATAACTCAAATTTTAGTAGTCCGAGAACTAAAGAAGAGGGGGGGGGCGCGGATGAACAGAACGTATTTGCATAAATCTCACAAAGTAACGAAGGTAAGGTAAGGTTAGAAACGACAGTTAAGGTGAGAAGAAGCTTCCACCTGAGCCGAGTAATGACGGAAATGGCCGATCTAATCCGAACTATACCCGACAAGAGACTTCATAAAAATGCAAATATCTCGGCTAATATTCAAGATAGAGAATAATTGTACATAGCAATATTTATAGTACATTTATTTGCAATAAGATTGGTTCTATACAATTGTTCGATTCCATGCATAATAACGGAGATATTTTGAATTTTCGAAAATCCCCTCCTCTAAACCCCCCCTCCCTCTAGTCCGATTTCAGCCATTAACGAACTTGATCTGTCTTTTTACATAAAACGACCTTAATAGTTTCGTTAACGATCAAACAAAAATTGCGACCGCTAGAGCGTTAACAGACAAATATATATATATATATATATATATATATATATTTATAAAATTTTGAACGGACCTCATTTTCGTCATCTCCTGGGTAGGATCGATGGACTTTTGAAGAAATTTTTCGAAAATCGCGTCATGAGTACGACCTCAAAAGCTGATTTCCCTTAAGGGAAATCTGCTAAAATCGAATTTGAGACGACAGAAGGAGCTTAACATTCCAAAACGTGGGGAATCTGCTTAGTTTACACAGCCCCTGAGTGACGGTCTTTTTCTAATAGCCGTGGGACAAAATGTCGACGAAATATTTCCCCCCAGAGACCCACTAATAATATTCTGGTCCCCTTAAAGAAAGAAATACTAACACTGTTTATCAAACATGACTCCATAACAAATTGGAAGCAATAATGCAAAGCTCAAACAAAATTATTAATGTTTGACCATGAAATACGTTTATTATACATGTTATATATTGACTGTAATAATTTGTATTCATAGTATTATTAGGCTTTTTAATTTTTTTTTTTTTTTTTTTTTTTTTTGTAGCATGTATCTTAAATTCGTTTATAACTCCCAAAAAAAGACTACGAGGCGAACACATTAAAGGACTGAGAACCTATTCTCGTCACGTAACCGGCAGAACAGAAATACATAACATACTCCTAATTCACTGAAATACCACTATTAGAACGCATTAAAATACCTCCAAATAGAAATTCAAAAAGGGTTAAAAAAAGTAACTGAGTACGTTTCGGGCGGCTTGTGGGCACGCTTAAGAAAAAACGCCCTAAAGAGGATAAATCTATATGAATTTATTAGTGGGAGACGTTTTGGATGCAAATGACCTCTAAATCATGGCGGTTGTTCCCATGGGAGAAATAAATAGCTTCTAGGACGGTTCTGTTTGTAGTTTTGTACCGAGGTACATTTGGTCTGTGACGTACTTGTTACCGCGTCCACATTCGCGCTTGTATCTTACCCAGGCTAGGATTTAGGCTTGCTGCCGCCTTAGCCCCGCTCGATGCGCCGCCCTTTTAGCAGATTTCCCTTAAGGGAAATCAGCTATTGAGGTTGTACTCATGACGGAATTTTCGAAATTTTTCTTCAAATGTCCATTGATCCTACCCAGGAGATGACGAAAATGAGGTCCGTTCAAAACTGTATATATATATATATATATATATATATATATATATATATATATATATATATATATTTGTCTGTTACCGCTCTAGCGGTCGCAATTTTTGTTTGATCGTTACCAAACTCGATATTTAGTCGTTTTATGTAAAAAGAAAGATCAAGTTCGTTAACGGCTGAAATCGGACTAGTGGGAGGGGGGTTTAGAGGGGAGGATTTTCGAAAATTCGAAATATCTCCGTTACTGTACGTCGGACCGAAAAATTGTACAGAATCAATCTTATTGCAAATTAAATTTACTATAAATATTGTTATATACATTTGTTCTCTATCTTGAATATTAACCGAGATATTTGCATTTGTATTCTGCGTGTGGTCACCAGTAGGCTATGTTCGGACTTTCCGCCGAGAGCTCTGGTGGCCGTTTCCATAACTATTCGTCCCTCGTGAATAGGTTTAGAGGTTAGGTTAACTGTTTTTTGGGGCTAGAAACTACTGGGTTATTACGCCCTAAATAATGTTTTAGGTTTAGAGGTTTCTTACTACTACAGTTGTTATTAGGCAGATTTCTCTATTGTAAAACTTCACGTGGGAAATCTGCTTAGTTTACGCAGCCCCTGCGTGACGGACTTTTTTATTGATAATAAAGTTCATCTAAATGAATTTCATTAATTTTGATCAAATATTTTTATTTTAAAATCACTTTATTTATTGAAACATAATTTTTTAAATATAACCAATAAACATTACAGATAAATAAGTTATAAATTTCAGACAGATAAATAATAAATACTTTTTTTAATATGAATCAATTTGAAAATTTTTTTTTCTTTGCTTTGATTCACGCAAAAACGTCGATTATATAATCATAATAAATTTCTTGGACTAGTTGAGCTTCAATAGACAATATTATTATTATTTCACACTAAAAACAAGTTGAGAAGTTATTCAGATTTAGTAATTTCAAAACTCGTTATACACGTGAGGTTAATCTCACTAAAGGAACAGAAAGTAAAGAACATTACTCGACAAAGACTATAATTAATCTATTAAAAAAATCTAAGTAAGGTAAGATGGTAACCCATACAGATTGAGAAGTAAATTAATGAATTATAATATATTCTATAGAACTAATCTGAACCAATTTTTGAAAATGATTGTCTTTATTTTTTTTTTTGCCTCAGAAATTTTGGCATTTCAAAACTTTTGCCGCCCTTCAAATTATGCCGCCATAGGCCCAGGCCTCACGGGCCTAGGCGTAAATCCATCACTGATCTTACCTCGTCACACTCATTCATGCTTATTATTTTTTTCTATTCCTTTATTGCTTCTGAGGTACTGAATCATTTAGCAAGGGTAGGTTTATTTATTAACATAACGTGGAAGATGAGTTTCCAACTTAATTAAGTAGAGAAATCAAATCATAAGCAACATAAATAAAATTGAATTAAAAATAAATAAACACAATATTTAAGAATCCATGATATAATCATAACATTGTAAACCTAAAATAGCGAGTTCCATTACCGCCTAGGCAATTGGAATTTATTATAGTGACGATATTAAATAAAATCCTCCCATCTTGGCTAAAAAAGGGTGGTAACCTATAATTAAACCTTCCCGATTAGCCATAGTAGCAAAAAGTCGTTATCTACGCAAATTTCCGACGTGCGTTTTCGCATATATCTCAAAACGTTCAAATGTTCAATGAGACCCATATTTTGGCTTCAAATATATTGTTTGATTGTTTGAACAGCTAATTGTTAGTATGTCATGAGCACGATTGAGGGTTAACTGAAGGCTGTAAACTAAAAAAGTCCGTCACGCAGGGGCTGCGTAAACTAAGCAGATTTCCCATGTGAAGTTATACAAAAAGAGAAATCTGCCTAATAACAACTGTAGTAGTAAGAAACGTCTAAACCTAAAAAACATTATTTAGGGCGTAATAACCCATTAGTTTCTAGCCCCAAATAACAGTGTAACCTAACCTCTAAAACCTATTCACGAGAGACGACAGTTATGGAAACGGCCGCCAGAGCTCTCGGCGGAAACTCCGAACATAGCCTACTGGTGACCACTCGCAGAATACAAATTCAAATATCTCGGTTAATATATAACATAAAGAATAAATGTATATAACAATATGTATAGTAAATTTAATTTTCAATACGATTGTTATGAATTTTTCGATCAGACGTATAGTAACAGAGATATTTCGAATTATCGAAATTCCTCCCCTTAAACACCCCCTCCACCTGGTCCGATTTCACTCGTTAACGAACTCGATCTTTCTTTTTACATAAAACGCTTAAATATGAAGTTTGGTAAGGATCAAACAAAAATTCGACCGCTAGAGCGGTAACAGACAAATATATATATATATATATATATATATATATATATATATATATATATAGATATAGATATATATATATATATACAGTTTTTTGAACGGACCTCATTTTCGTCATCTAATAGTAGGATCGATGGACATTTGAAGAAAAATGTCGAAAATTCCCGTCATGAGTACAACCTCAATAGCTGATATTCCCTTATGGGAAATCTGCTAAAATGCAAATATCTCTGTTAGAACATTACATTTGCAATAAAATTAGCTCTATTTAATTTTTTGGTCTGTCCCATATCCGCCCTCTAAACTCCCCCTCCCTCCGGTCGAATTTCAGCCATTAACAATCTTGATCCTTAGTTTCAAATAAAACGTTTAAATATTGAGTTTGGTAACGAACAAATAAATATTTTGACCACTTGAGCGTTAACAGACAAATATATATATATATATATATATATATATATATATATATATATATATATATATATATACTAGATAACCCGGCAAACGTTGTTTTGCCATATAAATTATTTCTAGTTTCTAGATAAATTCTAGTGTAGACAAAAAGTAACTTACTTATTATAAGTGTGTAAATATGTGGTATATGCATGGGATAGGCATGGAGCGCTATGAACGATAAGGGAATATAAAAATAACAAACGCCAAACAATATTATTTTTAAGTTAGCAGTTTATTTCTTAAAATTACATATCACGTATTAATTACGACAGTAACACTAACAAACAACATCAATCTTTTAATTCTATAGCGTGAACAATATTTTTTGTTAGCCCCTCTTTAGGGAGCACAAACAAACTGGATGGTATATCCACTCGAGAGCATGCTACGTACAATTGCCCGTGTGAAAAACATGGCGTACTCAAATCTAAGCCACAAATAGACATCGTTTGGCCTTGGGATTTGTTGATTGTCATTGCAAATTGAAATTTAATTCGAAGTACAGTTAAAAACACTATAATTGATCAGTTATCGAGCGGGATGATAATGATTAAATTACTAAAACGGCTATAAAAAAAATAGGGGTTGGTGATAAAAAAGTAAAAATTTAGCGTTGTATGTATTTTTTAATGCCACATTATAAAAAAATAAAAACAAAAAATTTCGTCCAAAAATTAAAAAAAAATACGTTAAGGGTGAACAACCCTTATCAATTAGGGGTATGAAAAATAGATAGTAGCCGATTCTCAGACCTACTGAATACGCATATAAAATTTGGTAAAAATCGGTAAAGCCGTTTCGGAGGAGTACGCTAACTAACATTGTGACATGGAAATTTTATATATTAGATATATATATATATATATATATATATATATATATATATATCTTTTTTTTCTTCTTTTTTTTGAACGACACTCATTTTAGTCATCACCTGGGTAGAATCAATGGGCCTGGTGGTAAGTACCACCTCAATAGCTGATTTTCCTCATGGGATATCAGCTTATAGTGGTCTTTAATAAATAATTATCATAAAATTTTAACTAATTAATAACCAATACATATTAAGCAATATCTTCTGGTGTGAACATAATAATACAAACATAAGTAACGGTGTATCGAATATGCGTTATCAACTACAAGGTATCCCTGAACTAATATGAATAGGATAAATATTTACCAAATATTCAATTTAAATTTATTACACATAATAATTATAATATTATAATAGTGTCCCAAGGTCAATGTGTATCACAAAGAGGCAAATGATCATATTTTCTTAAAAAAACCTTTATACTTCATAGTTTTCTGTAACGCCTATTCTGGAACATGATTTAAAAAAAACAATGTCAGCTTTTACAATAGATTGTATTAATAACGTACAGTTTTATTTTGATAGTTATGATCTTTGAGAAGGCAAGAAACCCAACAAAAAATAAAACAATGGAAAACATACTCGTATTTAAAAATAAGAAAAATTCTGTTGCGAATCTGTATGTGGAATTAACCTCTTCTCAAAAACCCCCACTCCTTCTTCCTCAAAGAGATATGACTTTTTTTCTCCGTTTACAAGAAACGGTGGTTGTGTAATTCAGGTAAATTTGGCGTGATTATCAAAATTATTGTCTTCGATGTGTACCGTCTCATCTAAAATTAAAGATAATTTTGGTTAATGGCTGAAATCAGACCAGAAGGCTGAAGGAGCTCAAAACATCTGCGTGATTATGGGTGGGATAGAAAAATGTTATACATAAAACCGATCTTATAAAAAATTAACCAATAAATAAATCAACTACACCAAATATTAACCAAGATATTCGAATATGGTTTTATTATTGTTGAGTGTCTGATCCACTGATCATCTTCAACTTTCTTCAATTTCATGTCGTTTTAAGATTGGGTTAGATAGATAGATAAAAATTCTGTATTTAAGTATAAACTTTTTACAGGGGGTCCGAATATTTACAAAAAAGAAAAAAATAAATAAATAAAGAGAGAGAAAAAAAAGAAAAGAAAAAAGAAAAGAAGAAAAATTAAAACACATAGCTAGAGGTACAATATTTCTCTAAAGTAATACATATAATATTGGTGATTGATAAAATAAATAATTTGGCTATAATTAGTATATCAATAAACAAAGAATTAATTACATTATAGTAAAAATAGCTTACTCAACATTGGGTGATCTTCAAATTTGATACATAAGTAATCTTAATTTCATAGAAACAAAAATAAAAATAAAGAATAAAGAAATTGAAAGAAAGAAAAAAAATAAAAATAAAATAAACAAGAACAAAAAATTTCATTAATCTGCTTATATTAAAGAAAAATAAATAAATAAAGAAAAAATAATAATATAATAAAATGAAATTATAATAATAAGTAAATATAATAAAAATATATGTATAATAATAGACAAAATAAAGAGACAATTCTTCTAAATCATCAATTAGTTCCGAAGGCACAATATTAATTATGAAAAATAAATAGATAAATAAAATATATAAATAATTATAATAATAAATGAAATATTTACAACTTGTGTTGGAAGTGATAAATCAATCAAACATTATGAAAGCTCGTACTTTAAGGGCATTTATAACAAATTTATAGGTATCAAGTGCCTTAGATTTGTCTTCTATTGTGAACAATTGCTTGAGCTGTGTATTTGGTGAATCAGTAGGATTAATATGTTTGGAGATGTATGCATTTCTGATGTGGCTATACATAGGGCAGCGAAAGAAGAAATGGTGGTGTTTCCTCTTCATACAGATTGCAAATGCTGCATAACTCCTCACAGTTAAGCTTGTATGCACTGCCGTTCCAATAAATTTTGAGAATCTTGTCCGATGAAAGTCTACCGGTAACACAACCGTGGATGTCAATGAGAAATCTTTCATTCAATTTAGAAGTAAATAATCTCTACAACGGAAAGCGGCTGAATTGTAAACAAACAGGCCAGTCAACCCCATTGCGTTGTATAGACCGATAGAACTATCCAATACAGGAATGAGAAGCAATTAATGAAATATGACTGAATATATCATACTAATTCTATTGAAAACTATTTTCCATATCTAGTACTGTAATTTATAATGAATCACAATTATTTTTATCTAAATCACTCAAATTTTAGTAATCTAAGGCCAAAAGAAGGGCAGGAGATCAACAGATATCTTTCCTTATATCTCACAAAAAAAAAGTTCAATGAAAAAAGTATTTGTTATTTTACCTTGTAATGAAGTGGTTCATGATGTAACAGCTTATTGTTAATATTACATTAAACTAAAAAAATGAAAATATCTCGGTTAATATTCATGATACACAAAATATGTTTAGAACAACATTAATTGGTCCCATTTTAGCCAGTAACGAATTTGATCTTTCTTTTTACATAAAACGTTTATATATTACGTTTGGTAACGATCAAACGAAAATTGTTATAGAGCGTTAGCTGGCAAATATATATATATATATATATATATATATATATATATATATATATATATATATATATATATATACACAGTTGTGTTGATCTTTTCGACCAGGTTATATTTATATATGGTGTTGATATTCTTTTTGGAGTTTTAGTCAATGTTGGTAAAAAAAATCTTAGTTTATGGCGATATTTTTAGTATCTTTATTTTCTCTTCTTCTATAACCCTATTCCTAGTGCAATAACCATGTGTAATAGTTTTTAGGTATCATTAGTCTTGCCCTGAAGAAGAGAAATTAAGATTCTCGAAATATCGGCATAAACTAAGATTTATTTCACCAACATTGACCAAACCTCCAAAAAGAATAAAAACACCATATATAAATATATATATATATTTATTTCCTTCCTGAAGTAACCCTACAGGAAGAGTTTATTAGCCACACGTCCCGTACAATAATTAGTACATAACGTGTGCTTGATACATAACTTTTTTTTTTACTATAATAATATAAAATATTTGTACAATAAACTTATTTACAACAAAGAAAAACAAAACAAATTATGGATTCAATGCTGAATAATTAATTAACTTAACTTTATTTCAGTTTTAAATAATTCAGGAAGTCATACATTTCTTCAGCAAACTTTTTTAATGATTTATTATGTTTATAAAATAATAGTTTTTCCTCAACAGGCCAATTTTCATGTCGGCATTTTAATTGGGATTTAAAATCTTCCCTTCTATTATATAATAATATAATATATTATTATATATATATACATATTATATATATACATATATATATATTTATATATATATATATATATATATATATATATGTATGTATATATATATATAATTTTGAACAGACCTCATTTTCGTCATCTCATGGATAGGATCGATGGACATTTGAAGAAATCTTCGAAAGTCGTTTCATGAGTACGACCTCAATAGCTGATTCCCCTTAAGGGAAATCTACTAAAAGTCCTTCACTCTGTGGCTTCGTAAACTAAGTAAATTTCTTTCACTCTCAGGTGATCTTATCTCTCCATTTATTCCCTATTTCTAACTAATGATCCAATGAGTAGAAGTGGGGTTTTAGAGAAAGCTAAAAATGGGGATTGCAGAGAAACTCTCAGATTACTATATACAAAAGAATAATACCGTCATGTTTGTCATCAGTATTACGCGTGTACAAGCCACGACAAACTAGGAAATACAAAAATAATAAATACATAAATTTATCAAATAGTTACATAAAATGTGTCAACCAAACACACAAAAATCATACAACCAATTATTCATAAGTTTTTCAAATATAGCAACTATATTCGAAAGTTGTTAAATAGTAAGCTTTTTTTGTGTTTTCCTGAATTTATTTAGTGCCGGACTCGTCAAAGAAAATCCTTAGTCCTATTCTGTCTAGAAAAGGGTAGTATGCTGTAGATAGAGCATTTTTTCTATTGTGGTAAAAGTTACCACCCTTTTCTAGTCAAGATAGGACTAAGAAAATTATTTAATGAGTTCGTCAATAAATAAATTCCTATTGCCAAGGTAAGATTCGAACTCTCGGCTATAGGTTTACCAAGTGAGATTAAGACCAAAGACTTAACTCGCTGGCTAATCTGAAACCCCTTTATGCAATAAGAATTCAAGGTAAATTCTGAGTTATAGCTAGCTACATAGGATTCTTATTAATGAAGAAATACAGTAAATAATTTGAGACAGCGTTATTTCAACTCGTGGGAAATTTAAATAGATTACTCAACGAATGCGCGCTGGATTTTTTTTTTAGATGCATATTCCTGGCCGCGGGAGCATCTTTATAAAGAGGTCATCCAAGTAAAAGGGGAACAATAGAAAAGGAACAAGGTTTAAAGAAATAAATAAAATTAACATGTGGAAATATTTCCTTTAATGCCTGAATGGTGAATATATATTAGCCTGTTGTTGGGTCTATTTGGGTAGGAATATCAGCACGACTTGCAAAGCTCTTCGTGGGTTAAACGATATTGCACAACCCGGTGTCAGGGTCGCTGCCATCATACGATTCATCCCATTTAAATACACTCAATACAAAGGGAACAAATAAAAGAAAATGGGAAAATAGGAAATAAAAAAAAATATAAGGATAAAATAAAAATGCTGTCATTTAAATATAGTCAGAGAGAGAGAGAGAGATGGCCTGACCTCGAAGGAGACAAAGGTTTTATATTTTAATGAGCCCCGATCTAATTATTTATACATTAGCGGTGTGTGCTAATTAACTCTAGACAATATAAATAGTCATATACATATGTTGTCATGTACATATATGCTATGATGAATAACGTCACCGCTAGACATAGTGACAAGAGTGAATAATAAAGACGTCAGTCCGTAAATCTGCTCGAGAATTGATCTCTATCTAATGAAATAAATTATTTAAAAAAATCGATTTTGCATAGGTCAATGATCTGTCGATTGCACAATTGAGCCCATTGTTGCCAGATCGGAAACAAGGAATCATGGGCGTGTCATATGGTTTTATTAAAGAGAATTCTTCTTATTCTGGACCCGAGGCTCAGGTAAACCATGTGTGTTTCTCTCACATGGTAAACCTAGAGTGGCGATTCCCGCCTGGACAACAGGAATTTATTTAGTGATGGCGGGATTAAATAAAATCCGTAGCCCCACCCTGGGTAGAAAAGGGTGGTAACCTCTAGATAACCCGCCCAATTAGTCATAGTAGCAAAACGTGGACGTTAATAAACAATAATAATTATTCTGGACTCAATATTCTTACATTTATTCATAGGTCTCCAATAAAAACCAACTTTCAAAAGTCGTAAACAAAAAAACTGAAATTAAATATCACGATCATATATTCTACAACATTTTATTTTAAAACTGTTGATTTTAAATTTTGACACCCAAAAATCGAGTACAGGGTTGGACGTGAAAATAATCGATATATAGTCAGCTGACAGCCTGATTCGGGAATCTGAGTATCAACGACCTCCTCATTGAGGAAGGGTCTTCCTCAACGAATGTAAGAGGGAACGAACATTTGAGAACTGTAAGTAAGCATATCTGTAATTATATTACATAATTATATTATTTTAGTAAAAAGTTATTAATGTGGTATGAAGCAATAAATTAACATTGGTTTTTTTTAAAAAAAAAGGAATGGCCCCTGAAGGGGAGGTAGTAGCCATGAAACACGTAGGGCAATTTGAATAAAGTTGGTGGGCAAATTAATATTTTTATTGATAACTTCTTCGAGATCACACTACAGTTATTTATTTATTTATTTTGGAGCGTTCGCAGCGAGGCGACATTGCTCATCAAAAAAAAAAAATAACAATGAATATAAACAAAATGCAAAACTGAAAATAGTAACAAGAAAAGATTAAACAATACAAGGTAAGAACGCAAACAAATAACAACACGCATCTAAATAACAGAACGTAACACAATAACAAAACTCAACTAAATAACAGAACGCAGACAAATAACAAAACGTAACTAAATAACAAAACGCAACCAAATAACATGAAACCAAAGAGACAAAAAAAACAAATCAACAGATAAATAAAAACAAAACATTAAATTCAAAAACAAAAAATCTTGTGAGGAAACTAGATAATTAAAAAGTATAAAGACTAATAAAATTACGTAAACTAATATATAATTTCAATGGTTAAAACAAGACTAAAATCAGATAAATAAAAATTAGTATGAATAAAATGAAGATTAAATTTTCTAATATCTAAAATATTTACAATCATATGCTCTCACTTCCTTTAACATACATACAAACACACACACACACACACACACACACACACACACATATATACATATACTGTATAATATAACAGTCGTGTAAGTCATGAGGTATCTTAAGATGGTCACGTCTTTTGCAGTCTGTTAGTTTGTGTTTTATTGTAAGCGGAGCATGACAGCATTGCAGTTAGGCATTCTTTTCTTTTCAAATAGGTAACCATGGGTTAGGAGAGAATGACCTACGGTAAATAAATTAATATAGCAAAGCAGGGGGAAACAGAAAAACATTGCAAGTGGTCAATGAGTCAAAGGAGTTTTGGGAAGATGGTTATAGGTTATAGTTGTCTGTTTCTATCGATTTACTTTACTGTGTAGAATACAGTTTTATATTAACAGTTACAAGATATTATTGGTGAAATCACATGGTGGTTGTACGTAATATTCCTAGAATATTGTACGAAATATTTCTAGAAAATTAATTGCATGGGAAAAGATACCAAAAAATATTTATCATAACATTTTATGAAACACTAAACAAATCCAAATAAAATAAAAAAAAGTACATGAATAAATTATATGTTTCAGAATTATTGTAGCTAATTAATTTCAAAAACATTAATTTTAATAATACAAGAAAAATAATGTGTGGAATCTCAAAAGCAGATTTCCCTTAAGGGAAATCTTATATAATGTATCATTGACGACCCGAGTAACCAGTCTTAGCTTAGGAATTGATTTTGAGATACCATGTCCTCCCAGCTGAGAAACTGTTTCAACCAGCTGAGGAATTGCCTTTATTTTAACTCCTAACTCGATTGGATTCGCAGAAATGCAAATATTTACAGACGGCAGTAAGGAAGATGATTTAGTTGGCTGTGCGTTTATTACCCATTACCGACGAGATACTCAAATGGTCGGATTATCTCCTCATTGCAGTAATAATCAAGCAAAGTTATTTGCAATTCTACAAGCATCGGAATAAATAGCAGAAAAATGCATTAACTTGAAACCTCCTTTGGTAAATGTAATATCGGATTGTTAAAATGCCATAATTTCCCTTTCTAAGTATTAGAATTGAAATCTCTTAAAACACAAAATCCCATAGGTGGATTTGAATTGTCCCTTGACTGGTTAGCTAGTCACTGAGGGATTCATAGGAATGAAGGAGATATGACAGATAGATAGAGGTTTTGCTGCTTATACCAAGTGTCCATTCTGGCCACACCAAAGGATAAATAAATGGGGCACTAAGTGGAAAAAGGGGGAAGAAGTGACATGAGCAGTCATTCAAAGATAGTTTCATCAGAAAATATTTCCGGGCTGCAAGAGAAAAGGATAATTGCA